>JAULKQ010029853.1:0-31011 GCA_032356285.1 Smithsoniella earleae | reverse complement strand
GTAAGCGAGGGCGATAAGCTGACCATTGAGTGTGGTGAGATCGTCAATATTGACAATGTTAAATATTGAGACCGATAGGTAATCACGAACCCATAAGATCAATTATTTACAACAAATACAAGACTTAGAACGCTAGAAGGCGAGATTGATATGAACACAATGCAAGCGTTTGCGAGGGGCAAAGCGAACCGTCGCAAGCAACCCAAGGTTTTTGATTGGACTAAAGCCGCGAAGCTGATCAAGAAACACCAGCCCGACTGTGCCGTCGCAGGGCTTGCCAGCGACATGGAATACACCGCTGGAACGATCTATAGCAATGGCCAGATCGTAGACGACAGATACACATATCTAAGTTCGACCTGGGCCACGCCTGTCCTTGAAATGGATGGTGAGCAGCACCCCTGCTACGTAATGCAGAACGATACGAAGTGGAACCACTCTACTAAATGGCCGGATGAAGCAAGGGCAATTCTTGAGCAGCAACCCCCGGCTTAGTCCGAGATATTTTCTTTATGAACATTAATGAAAGGAACAGATGACACTCAAAACAGAGAATATAGACCAGTTAAAGCAGGACGGATACCGAGCTTACATCATAGAACAGACGATTCAGTACGTCGTCGTGGCTAAGTCCCCTGACGAGGCACGTGAACATGGACGCGAAGCGATACGTGACGACTGCGGAATAGAGGACCCAAACAGCTTTATCGCTCAAGACATGGATCACTTGCCTGCCCCCTGGGATGGCAACTGTCTTGTATATGGCGATCATGACTTCGATCTTTCCGCTAACGAGGCCGCGAAACTGCCCGGCGGGTACAAGCACAAGTCCGATTAGTTTTCTTATGACAAGGGAAATTGAGATGGGCAATGAACATGTAGTTCCACCTCCGAGACAACTGTACGCGAGCCCCAACGGCGATTCACCTGCTGGATGGTCGTACAGTGACACGCCGCTTGACGACGAGTTCGTCGCCTACGCCCGCATCCCCGAAGGTATCGACCCGGACGATGCGGTGGTGATCAGCAAGAAAGAGCGCGAGTGTGAGGACGAGCAGACTACCGACATCTTCGACCTGATGCACAGCCGCATGGCCGCTGCCGAGCAGAAGTGCGCGGTGTTGGCGGAGGCGTTGAAGTCCGCACGCAGAACCATCATCTCCGCAGTTCATGCGGGGTGCGACCTTCCCGACTTCGATCCCACCCAACACGTTACGGTTGTTGAGATTGATGACGCCCTCGCCCAGCAAGACCAGCCCGAAGCCCGATAGGGACAGTTAAGAACAGAAAGCGGAAACATGAAAGTCGAGCTATTTACAGCGTATGAATGGGTCTGTGACGAATGCGGGAGAAACAGTTTTTGTAGCTGTGCCCACCTAAATATGGATGACAAGAACAATGAAGCTGCGCTACGTGAGGCGTTTGGCCTGGATGAGTGGGAAGCGATCCCCGAAGACCTGGGCGGAGAGTGGTGTACCCGGCCAGAACGTGTTAAGTGCCAGCATTGCGGCGCGGAATATGACGTGAAAGAGCCCCTGTCTGACTAGCACGCCCCCACCCCAACGAACAGGAGTAAGTGATATGTGGCAGCAGTCCAAAAAGTTCGGTCGCACCCCACGTCCTGTGACCAAGTATTACATGCACACCTTAGACGGCGAGCCCGCAATCTTCAACGGAGAACACTTAGTGTTCGCTGGCGCACTCAACCTGCACGACCTACCCAAAAGTCTTGCACAAATCCGCCGGGAGCAGGCGGCTGATGACAAGTGGGTGCCTGGCGGCCCTGGAAGGCGAGATTGCGAGAAGGGCTACGTTCGCCTGATCGCCTGACCCCACCCACCCCGCTTAACCCCGAACAGATTGGAGATGTGATGGAAAGCGAATGGATTGGCGACAAGCAGAACGGCGTAGAGTTTCGGCGTGAGTGTGGAAATGAACCGACTCGCGGCTTGAATCCATTGATTGACGAAGTGATCGTCTATGTGAACGGTAAATGCGTTGTTCAATCCGAGCACATGAGTGACGGTCTCTTCTGGATGGGCGTCTACACTGAGGCGGGTGACGCAAGTGTGACGTTTTCCAGCCGATCGGGACGAGCAAACGTGGATTGTCGCGGCGAACTTAGCGCACCAACGTCCGATTAGAGGGCTTATGCGCAGGAGCATTTCATGATCCTCGTCATCGATGACTGCCCGCGACGACAAGCTGGATTCCGCAAGGCGTTCGGCCGGACAATCCAAGCACTGTCCTTTTCTGAGGCTGCGGCCGCCCTGACGCTCTACCGCAACGGCGAGCTGAGCCGAATCTACCTCGACTGCGACGGGGTGGACGGCGAGCGGACCGCCCGGCGGATGGTCGAGATGGGACTGCACGCCGACGCGAAAATTTTCATCCACAGCAGCAACCTGGTCGGCGCGGCGCGGATGCGGGAGACGTTGGAGGACACGCACCGGGTTGAGATGGTGGATTGTGAGGAGGTCGTGGGCTAGCGCCCGGCGCTCATTTTCTAAGTGGACACGCCACATCCCGGCCCGAACAGCGGACGCACGGACGCGCCCACCGCCCCGCCGGATGCCCCGGCCCGCGCCGCGGTGGTGCGCGCCGCCATCGACGCGGTCGTGGGGTACACCCTCGCCGCCGACCGGGCCGAGCGCCTCGACGCCGGGGAATCCGACCTCAACGCGTTCACGGACGCCGAGGAGCATCTGCACAAGGCGTTCAAGAGCTTGTCGCTGAGCAGCGAGCGGGGCGGCGACAGCGCGGTCCAGGAGGCCCTGATCACCGCGGCGCTTCAGGCCGGGGCCCGCTACCTGGACTACATGCGTCGCACGCCGCTGCACTCGACCGCCGGCAACCCCGACGAGAAGCGCCGCATCCTGCTGCTGGACCGTGAACTTCGGGCGTTAGGCGCGCAGATTTATAGACAGGGCTGGCGGATCACCCCAGAATGCCACTTGACCAGCAGGGGCACGCTCCGGCAGCGGCGCCCCCGACGCTCCCGGACGTAAGGCCCGACCCCAAGCCCGACGAGGACACGCCATGGACGCCAAACCGTTTTATCTCTCGAAGACCGTCTGGGGGGCGGTGGTGCTGCTCGGGGCCGTGATCCTGAGCATGTTCGGGGTCGAGGTCACCGAACAGGAGCAGGCGGGTCTGGTCGACACCCTCGTGGGCGCGGCCGACGCCATCGCCGCGGCGGCCGGGTTCGTCCTGGTGCTGATCGGCCGGATCAAGGCCGTCAAGCCCCTGCGTCTGGCCCTGCCGCTCGCCCTGGCCCTGTTCCTCGCCGGCTGCAGCGGGATCCCCGCGGGCCTGGTCGAGGACCACCTGGACGCGGTCGAGCCCAGCCACACGTATTTCCTGGAGCAGCACGGCACGGACGCCGAGCAGCAGACCTTCGCCGAGCACTACCGCTCGATGCGTGAGGCCGTGGACGCGGCCCGCGGCGAGTAGCCCCTCACCCCACCCGCAGACGAGGCAAGGATGCCCGACCCACCCCGGACCGTCACGGACGCCGAGCACTTCAAGGCCGAGGCCGCGCGCCTGTTCAAGGACGCGGTCGACGGGCTGGACGCCGACCAGAAGCGGCGGGTCGCCGACGCGGTGCGCCGCGGTTCGGCCTACGCCCAGCAGCTTCTGACGATGGCCCCGGACGACCCGCAGCGCGGGCGCGTCATGTCGGCGCTGCGGGCGGAAAAGAGCACGATCCAGAACATCCTCTGGGCCGACACGGTCCGGTCCGCCAACGCGCTGGTGCGTGGCGTGATGTCGTCCGCGCTGGACCTGGTCCTGCGTGTCGGCCTCGCGGCCCTCTAGCCCAACCAAGGAGACCCCGTGAAGCGTGCGTACATCTCCGCCCTGGCCCTGGTGCTCGTCCTGGTCGGCACGGTCCTCGCGCAGCAGACCGTGCTCGAGCCCGGCACCTATGTCGTGCCCCAGCCGCCGCCGCCCGAGCGTATCGAGGTCCCCGTCCCGCTGGACGCCCGGCTTGACCTGTCCGGCGGCGGTGTCTGGGTGGTCACGGCCGGCGACACCCCCGTGGGGCGGTATGCGAGCGAGCCCGAGGCGGTCGCGGCGGCCGGCAACTACCTGCTGGCACAGGGAGACCCCGGCGTGACGGTGACGATCACCCCCGACCCACTGCTGCTGCGTCTGCTGGCCCCGAACAACGGGGACGCGGTCGTCGAGCCCGACCCGCCCTCGACCGGCTTCTACGAGCCCGAGCCGGCCCCGCTGACCGACACCTACATCGACGCGGTGAACATCACGGTCAACGGGCAGGTGGTGATGCCGACCACCCAGGAGAACGTCGACAACGTCCTGGCCGGTTTCGCCAACGTGTATTTCAAGCGGGGCGAGGTGTTCCGCTTCGCGATCGACATCGGCCGGGGCAACAAGTACGTGGGGTACTACGGCACGGGCCCGGCCCCCATCTTTCGGCCGACCGGCTACGGCAGCGACCCGATCATCGAGACCAAGTTCGACAGCTGCGACTGGTTCGTGCTCCAGGGTCTGCACGTCGACGGCCGGCCGGACGGGGAGACGTTCGCCCCGCCGGACAACCGCGACGGCATCATCGTGCGCCTGCTGGGCGCCGACGACGGCACGGGCGCACTGCGCCTCAAAAACGTGCTGATCGAGGACTGCCGCTCTCAGCACGTCCGCCGCTGCCTGGCGCTCGTCGACGACTGGGCGCGCAGCCAGGGCCCGACGACCTCCGGGCGGCTCCAGGTCACCGCGCGGCGCAACATCCTCTGGAAGTCGGCGATGGGCCCGGGACACACCCACGCCACGGGGATCTACGCCGAGGGGCTGGCCACCGGCTCGGTGATCGAGCAGAACGTGATCTGGCGCAGCGGCTGGATCGAGGACCGCAACGCCGACAACATGAGCGGGTCGGTCTACAAGAGCCCGTCGAACAACCCCGACAAGTACGGCGACCTCGAGGGCACCCCGCGGCCCCAGGCCGACCGCCGCAGCCACAACATCTACGCCCAGTCGTTCAACGGGGCGATCATCGTGCGCGACAACTGGCTGCTCGAGCCGGCCGCGAACCCGGTGCAGCTCCGCGCCGGCGGCACGCTGACGGGCAACGTCGCGTGGGGATTCGCTGCGGACTTCGGCGTCCGCCGCCGTCCGTCGGTCGTGTCGCGCAACGTCATCTTCAACCAGGTGGACATCTCCAGCAAGCACATCGAGGACCGACGCGGCGTAGGCTTCCAGTGCGACACCAACGCGGGCGGCACGGTCTACACCGGCAACTTCGCGTGGGGCCGCAACGGCTCGCTGAGCCGCGGCGGGATCGAGATGTTCTCGCCGGCGTCGTCCAGCGGCAACTACGTCAGCGCCTGGAAGTACGCGGCCCAGAACGCGCACACATACAACTTCCCCGACGCCGCGAGCGAGGACGCCGACAACTTCGTGACCGACGTCGACCTGTCTGGCGTGCTGCCGACCTTCGCCTCCTACGGCGGCACCGCGACCGACCGCGCGTTCATCGAGGGCGTGCTGATCGCCCGCGCCCCCGGCGTCTGGCAGGACATCCACCACCCCGCGACCTTCATCGACGCGGTCGAGGCGGCGTGGCTGGCGTGGCTGGCCACCCCGTAAAGGAGCAGCGGAGCGGTGACCCATGCCCACGCCCAACCCGATCCAGCACCAGACCGCGAGCGGCTCGTCCGGCACGACCGCCTCGGTGACGCTGGCCAGCACCCCGACCCCGGGCAACCTGCTGCTGGCGGTGCTGTACGTGCGTTCCACCGCGCAGGCGAGCCCGGGCGGGTCCTGGACCTCGGTCACCAGCGCGGCCGGGGTGTCGCCCGAGCCCGGCAGCGGCAGCGCCCCGCGGCTGTGGGTGGGCTACCGGGTGGCCGGCGCGTCGGAATCGGCGACGATCACGGTGGGCTTGAACAACTCGGCGGACTGGGCGCTGACCTGCTGGGAGGTCGAGGCGGTCGATTCATCGGCGCCGATCGACGACTTCGAGCAGTTGGGGCTGGCGACCGAGTCGTTCGAGGCCGAGTGCGAGGGCGCGACCAGCGGCGGGGACAACCTGGGCATGGTGATCGCGGCGACGCGGGGCAACAGCAACGCGAGCACGATCCAGATCGCGGCGCCGTCGGGCTACACGACCGACGCGGACGCGACCTACCAGGACACCAACGGCCGGTCGCTGATGAGTGCGTACCGGGCAACGCCCTTCCAGGACTCGGTCGGGGGCAGTTTCACGCTGACGGTGGACGACGCCCGCAACCAGACGGCGTCGGTCATCCTGCGCGGCACGCCGGCGACATCGACCACGCTCACCCCCGACCCCGTGGCGGTCACCCTGACGCCGGTCACGCCGCTGCTGTCGGGTATCGCCCTGACCCTCGCCCCCGACCCGGTCACGCTGACGCTGACGCTGCCCGAGCCCGTGGTCAACGCGATCACGCTCGCCCCCGACCCCGTGGGCGTCGCGCTCGTTGTGCCGGCCCCGGGGCTGGCCCTGACCCTCGCGCCCGGTGCGCCCGGCCCCGCGCCCACCACTCTCCGGCCCGACCCGGTCGTGGTGACGCTGGCCCTGGTCGATCCGGCGCTGCAGTTCGCGGTCGGCGGCGGGTCGCTGGCGCCCGACCCGGTCTCAGTGGTCCTGTCGGCCCCGGACCCCGCCCTGTCGCTGTCCGTGACGCCGGACCCCGTCGCGCTGGCGCTGACCCTGCCGGCCCCGTCGGTCCAGACCACGGGGCTGTTCCCCGACCCGGTTTCGATCGTGCTCTCGGCGCCCGAGCCGGCGGTCTCGGTCGCCGGCGGCGTGTCGCTGACGCCCCTGCCGGTGTCGGTGGCCCTGTCGATCCCGACCCCCGCGGTCGTCGGCGGCGCGGTGTCGCCGGGCCGTTACATGACATTCAAGTCGCTCGGCGGCGTGTTCTCTATTGAGGCCTGACCATGAGTTTTGTCTACAACGAAGCAAAGAAGCAGCTGATGACCGGCGGCATCAACCTGTCCTCGGACGACATCCGGGTCATGCTCGTCATGAGCAACACCACCGCGGACACCGAAGACGACGCGAACACGATCGACGGCTTCACGACCCTCGATGAGTTCGACGGGGCCAACTACGCCCGCAAGGCGCTGGCCAACGAGGCGGTCAACGAGGACGCGTCGAACAATCGTGCCGAGTTCGACGCGGACAACATCACCTGGACCTCGCTGGGCGCGGGCACGCGGCAGGCGGCGGCGATGGTGGTCTACAAGCACGTCACCGACGACACCGACGCGATCCCGATCGCCTACATCGACACCGGCGGGTTCCCGTTCACCGCCGCCAGCGCCGACGTCACGGTCACCTGGAACGCGGAAGGCATTCTGCAGGCGGCGTAACCATGTCCGATCTCTACTTCCAAGGCGAGACCATCCGCAAGGCGTTCCGTGTCGCGGACGACGGCGGGCAGTTGTCGGATTACGACGACTCGCCGCTGCCCACGGCCACGCCGATCGTCGACGGGTCAATCGACGCCGCCAACCTCGTTACGCCGGTCAACCTCACGACCGGCCTGTACCAGATCAGCCAGGTGATCCCGGCCACCTGGGCGGCCGGATCAGTGATCCAGTACATCGTCAACTACTACCTCGCCGGCACGAGCATGACCCAGCTCATCGACGCCGGCCGGCTCTACACCGCCACCGCCACCCCCAACATCACCGTCACCAGCCCCTACGAGAGCGCGACCAGCACGAACCTCCGGCTGGTCCAGGGCGACGACTACCTCAACGCCAACGCCACGCAGATCCCGTTCAGCAACAACACCTTCACCTTCACCGCCGACAGCGCTTCGGTCAGCGTGTGGGACCGCCGGACGGGCAGGGTGCTGGTCAACGCCAAGGCCGCGACCCTGACCAGCGCCGCCGGCCCGATCCAGGGCTACTTCGAGCTCGACGCCGCCGACACCGCCGCCGCGCGGCCGGGGGACAAGCTCTACCAGTACGGCGTCGACACCCTGACTAGCGAGGGCAAGAAGCAGCGCATCGCCAAGGGGTTCATCACCTTCGACCGGGACGGGAACGCCTGATGTCGACCACCACCCTCACCACGACCGGCGACGCCACCGACCGCACCGCGGCGGTCCTGGCCGAGTTCACCTCCGGCAATGACGTCAAGCTCGGGCCCGGGCAGTTCGACTTCGCCAACGGGCTCGTGCCCACGGGCGACCACAACGGCCGCAAGCTGCTGATGGACGCCGACACGTCCGTCACGCGGGCCAGCGTCAGCGAGGCGCAGGAGCGCGACGGCGACGAGGCCGCGATCGACCTGTCCAACACCAGCGGGTTCGTGCTGGCCTGGGACGGCGACTTCTCCGCGATCAATGAGGCCGTCGGCCCGCAGGTTGATCCCAGCGGCGCGTACAACGCGGTCCTGATGGGGGACTACACCACCGTGGTCGGCATCCGCGGCCGTAACGCCAGCTTCAAGTGCTTCAACGGCCGCGGGCTCAACCCGACCCTTACCGACTTCTTCGCCGACAGCGACAAGGGCAACCAAAACAACGACCCGATCACCACGGACACGACCAGCCGCTACCCGACCGCGGTCCAGTTCGATCGCGCGAGCACGACGCGCGGCGGCACCGCCACCGTCAAGCGCGGCAAGTTCGGACGGTTTGCTGGCGCGGGCACGGCCGGCGGGGGCCCGGGCATCAAGATCGCCGGCTACGCTGCGGTCCTCGAGGACTTCGAGCACCTCTACACACTCGACCGCTGGAACGGCTACACGCTGATCCTCGCCGAGCAGGTCGGGCGTGTCGTGGGCAAGCGGCTGTCCCTGCCCGGCGGCATCGCGCACTTCCCCGACAGCACCTACGCCGCCGGAAGCTACGCCAACATGCTCGCCGACGACGTCGCGCTCGAAGACGTCCTGATCGGGCCGGGCGAGAGCGGCCACGGCCAGGTCGGGCTGTACTTCTGGAACGGGTTCCGCTGCAAGCGGGCCTCGCTGTCCAACGTGGCGTTCTCCGGCATCCGCCGCGCCGCGATCGACCTCAACATCAAGGAGACGGGTACCTTCGCCGACGCGATCCCGGCCGACGAGCTTGAACTTCTCGACATGCAGGACGCCCGTTTCGAGACGTGGAAGACCCTCAGCGACGTCAATGCCGACGGCGAGCCGATGGTCATCGCCTTGCACGCCGAGGCGGCGGCGCTCACCGGCCGGATCACGCACACGAACACTATTCGCCGCGGGCCCAACACCAACGGCGTCCGCTGGTCCAGCAACGCCGGGCTCAACACCCTGATGGACGGCGCGGCATCGGTCGTGCGCAACACACCGGCCAGCCGCCGGGCCGCCCGGATCGCGTCCCTGTCGCCGGTAGAGCAGTGGGACTTTGCGGGCCACCCACGCGGCGACGGCGCGACGATCGCCGGCACCAGCACCAACCTGACTGTGAGTGTGACCTGATGGCCCTGACCTACAACGGCGCCAACCTGATCGCGCGCGACGACATGCACGTCTCGGTCACGCCGGGCTGGGGGCCGGGTTCGTCGCTGTCCGTGACCAACCTGGGCGCGGGCACCGGCCCGTCGAAAGACTTCAACGGCTTCGAGATCACGTCCGGTGGCGCGACCAGCTTCCTGTACTACCGCGGAATCAACATCGCGGCCGGCGTCCAGTACGCCGACATCTGGTGCCGTGGTGGGCCGGCGTCGGACGACTACACGACGGTCGAAGTCGGCACCTACTCCACGGTTGACGGGTTTACCACCGACGCAATCGAGTTCATCGAGGGGCCCGGCGTGCTCGATCGCATCGCCGCGGGGCGTGCTGAGATCTCCGGGCTCAGCCCCAACCAGTGGACGCGCATCCGCATCACCAGCGAGAGCATGGCGGTCGCCAGTGACGCACGCCTGTACATCTACCCCCACAACAACGTCGGCCAGACGACGGGCAAGTCGATCGTGGTTGGGCCTTGTGGCTGGACCGACGACGCGGGCGAGGGGTTCGTGTGGGACACCCCCGCGCCGGCGATGCCGCGCACGATCCGCGAGCGCGGCCAGGGCATGACCGTCGATGGTTTCGCCGCGGTCGCCGCTTCGCCGGACAGCTCGATCGGCCTGCGGCGTGGCCAGACGTGGACGATCGCCGCGATGCGGACCGCCGACGCTGAGATGACCTTGATCGAGAAGCGCGAGGACGCGAGCAACTACCTGCGGCTGTGGGTGGGCAGCGACGGGGCCCTGCACGCCGACTGCGTGCTGGGTGGGGCCAACATCGGCAGCGCGACCGCGGCGGGGGTGTTCGCCAAAGACGTCGAGTACGACCTGGCGGTGGTGGTCCCGGCATCGGGATCGGTGCAGGTCCTGATCAACGCGGTCCGCGTGCCGACGACGGCCGGCGCAACCGTCACGGCCGCCGGCACGGGCTTGTCGGTCTGGGCCCGCCCCGACGGGACCGCGCCGTGGCAGGGCGTGGCGATCGGCGACGTGGCGGTCTACGGCCGTGTGCTCGCCACCGGGGACGTGCACCGGGTCTACAACTTGTCGCGCGGGCAGCGCGAGCAGGCCCTGACCGCCCCGGGCCGCCGCGTGATGACCGCGCCCAGGCGGTGCCGCCTGTCCCAGATGAGGGGGTGGTAATGGCCAAGAAGAAAGCGACGGCCCGTAAGCGAACGACCGCGAGCAAAGCCCCTAAGTCTAGTAAAGACAAGGTTAAGAGCGCGCGCGCAAGTAAGCGCATTTTGCCGGCATCCACACCCAAGTCCGAGCCGCATGACTACGAGGGCTGGGCCGGCTTCACGGTCAAGCAGAAGATGGCGCTGCGGGCCTTGGAGAACAACCCCTGTGTGGCCGACGCGATGCGTGACATCAAGCTCAGCCGGGGCACGTTCTACTTGTGGACCCGCGACAAGCCCTTGTTTGCCGCCGCGGTGGAGGAGGCGAAGGGTGTCGCGCTCGACCGTGCCGAGGCGGCGTTCTACCGGCGTGCGGTCGAGGGTGTCCCGCGGCTGGTGACCCACGCGGGCCAGGTGGTGATGTCCGAGTACGACATCCACGGCAACAAGCTGCCCGAGCCCCAGCCCCTGGTGGAGCGTGTGTACAGCGACACCCTGCTGCCCAAGCTCATGGCGGCCAAGCGCCCCAAGGAGTACGGGAACAAGCAGGAGCTCACCGGCCCCGACGGGGGCCCGATCCAGACCCAGAACAAGACGGTCGTCCTGGACCGCAAGAAACTCGAGCACCTCACGGACGACCAGCTTGAGCAGATGCTGGGCGAGGGGGATTAGCGTGGTCGCGATCGCTTACAACCCCACGGACGTCGAGGCGGTGCTCTGCGAGCGCAGTTTGGCGCGGTTCGTGCGCCGGGCCTGGCACGTCGTCGAGCCCGGCGTCGACCTGTGCTGGGGCTGGCACATCGACGCGGTGTGCCAGCACCTGGAGTGCGTGACGCGGGCGATCACCAACGCGCGGCTGCCGCCCGAGCAGCGGTGGGCGGGGCCAGAGATCCGGCGCCTGCTGATCACGATCCCGCCGGGCCACATGAAGTCCCTGCTGGTCAGCGTGTTCTGGCCGGCGTGGATGTGGACGCGCTGGCCGTGGCTGCGGTACGTGTTTTCCAGCTACGCGCTGCCGCTGGCGCTGCGCGACTCGATCCGCACGCGGGACGTGATCGAGAGCGACTGGTACCAGCGCACCTTCCGCCCGGCCTGGACCATGAAGCCGGACCAGAACGCCAAGGGTTCGTTCATCAACACCCAGCAGGGCATCCGCCAGTCGATCTCGGTCGGTTCGGGTGCGACGGGCTTCCGCGGCGACCTGGTCGCGGTCGACGACCCCCTCAACGCGATCGACGCGCGCTCGGAGGTCAAGCTCGAGGAGGCGGTCTGGTGGTGGGACAAGACGATGTCCAGCCGCCTCAACGACATGCGTTACGGCGCCCGGGTGATGATCATGCAGCGCCTGCACGAGCTCGACCCTGCTCAGCACTGTCTGAACAAGCAGGGCACCGGCGGCTACGTCCACCTGAACCTGCCCAGCGAGTTCGAGGTCCAGCGCAAGTGCGTGATACCCGCCACCGGCTGGGAGGACCCGCGGGGTCAGGAGGGCGAGTTGCTGTTCCCCCAGATGTTCAACAAGCAGGTGCTCGCCGAGGCCAAGGAGGACCTGGGCAGCGACGGCTTTGCGGGCCAGCACCAGCAGCGCCCGGCCCCGGCCGAGGGCGGCTTCTTCCGCCGCAACTGGCTTCGGCACTACCGCCGGTTCCAACTGCCCGAGGGCGAGTGGTGCTACGAGCTGCGTGACCCGTCCGACGGCTCGGTGCGCCGGATCCTGGAAGACGACTGCTGGACGCTGATCACCGCCGACACGGCGATGAAAGAAAAGACGATGAACGACTACTGGGTCCTCATGGTCTGGCATGTCGAGCGTGTGATGGACGAGAAGGGCTACCAGCGCGGCTGCACGCTCATGCTACGCGACCTGTGGCGTCAGCAGTGCAACGCCCCCGAGGGCGAGGCGCGGTTCCGCGAGTACCACGAGCGCTACGACCCCGCGTTCTTCGCGGTCGAGGACAAGGTCAGCGGGACGGCGGTCATCCAGCGGTTCAACCGCGACGGCATCCCGGTCAAGGGCATCAGGGCCGACGTCGACAAGATCACCCGCGCCTCGACCGCGCAGGTCTGGATGGAGAACAGCAAGGTCTGGTTCCCGCTGGACGCGCCCTGGCTCAACGACCTGACCCACGAGATGCTGGTGTTCCCCAACGGCGCGCACGACGACCAGGTCGATACGCTGGCGCACGGCGTTAATTTTGCAAACAACAAGGACCTGTGGATCCAGCCCAAGCTGCCGGCGTTCTTGCCTGGCACACTGGGAGCGATCGCCGGGCACGACGAGGTGTAAGCATGCTGAAGATCACCCCCAACGAGCTCTGGCAGGAGATCACCAAGGCCCGGGCGCTGGCCGAGCAGGTCAACGCGGCCCGCGAGCAGATGGTGAAGGCCTACGCCGGCGACCACTTCCGCGGCGACTGGCAGCCCCAGGGCCCGCGGATGATCGACAACCGCTTCGACGAGTGGCTGCGTCTGGTGCTGCCCCAGATCGTCTTCGATAACCCGCGGGTGCGGGTCAAGTCCGGGCGTTCGGGCGTCAACCCGGCGGTCCCCCGCGCGATGGAGGCAGCGCTCAACTGGTGGGCGCCGCAGGTCGGGCTCCGCAACCTGCTGACCCTGGCGGCTTATGACGCCGCGTTCACCTACGGTGTGCTGATGACCCACCACGGCACACGCCCCGGCGGCGAGCCGTTCCGGTCCGGCCGCGACACGGAAGCGGTGGCGGGCCTGCCCCGGGTCACACGGATCGCCCCGACGCGGTGGTTCTGCGACCCCGGCTGCGACACCTACGACCCGGCCAACGGCCAGGGCCGCTACGCCGGCCACATGTTCCGTGCCGACAAGGAGGACCTGACGCGGGACAAGCGCTACAACCGCGAGGTGGTCGAGCGGTGCGCGGCCGACGCGGGCCAGGAGCACTACGGCGGCGAGAAGACCCAGCGCAACGAGGTCTACGGCTACGAGGTCTGGGTCCCGGAGATCCGCACGGGCGACCACCCCGACGCGAACGGCACGATCTTCACGCTGGCGCTGGGCAAGGACTTGGAGACGGGCAAGAACGCCCAGTGGATCCGCGACCCGCGCGCCCACATCGGCCCGCCCCAGGGCATGTACGCGCTGATCGGGTTCGGGATCATGCCCGGCAGCCCGTACCCCTACTCGCCCTTCGCCGCGAGCTGGGACCAGGTGCTCACGCTCAACCAGCACCTCAACGCCGCAAACAAGTCGGCCGCGCGCAAGAAACGCTTCGGTCTTGTAGATGCCGAGAACACCCAGGCGTTTGACCTCCTCACCAAGATCCGCGATGGCGATGTCGGCAAAATGCGTGATTTCAAGAACGCGGCAATCGAGATGCAACTCGGCGGCGTCACCCAGGACCAGGTCGAGCACAACCAGCGACTGGGCGAGCAGGTGGACCGCTCGTTGTCGCTCAGCGAGACCGCCCGGGGCAACGTCAACGTCGGGACCAGTGCGACGGCCGTGGCCGACGCGGCCAGCCAGCGCAACGCCCGGCTCGCGAGCATGAAGCGGATGATGACCGACGGCGCGGCGCAGGTGTTGCGCACCGCTGCATGGCACCTCTACACCCACGAGGACGCGGTGTTCCCGCTGCCGCCCGACGTCGCCGAGGCGTTCGTGCCGCGCCCCAGCGGCCTGCCCGACCCGTCCCAGGCCGAGTCGCTGGCGCTGCAGATGGGCGTAAGCACGCTGGAGGTCCGCAAGATGCTCGAGCACCAGCCCACGGTGATCTACGGCGGCGGGCCGAGCGAGGACGTGATCAGCGAGGCGGTGGGCAGCGACGGCGAGCCGGTGTACGTCGTGAGCCCGAACGTCGGCGGGATGCGGTTTGTGGACTTCGAGTTGCAGATCGAGCCGTACTCGATGGAGCGGGTGGACGAGGCGCTGCTCCAGCGCCGGTCGATGCAGGTGACCGAGGTGTTCATGCAGGTGCTGCCGATGATCGCCCAGTACCCCGAGGCCGAGTGGGAGAACCTGCTGGACATGATCGGCGAGCCGCTGAACATGCCCGAGCTCAGCGAGAAACTGCTGGGCAGCGCGTGGCTGGCACGGATCCGGCAGGGGGCGCACGCCGGTCTCCCTGGGATCTCTACCCCCGCCATGCCCGGCACACCAGGGATTCCGGGAGTGCCTGCGCCCACGCTGGCCGGCGATGGTGCGGACGGCATGGCCGGGCCGATCGGCGCGTCGGTGTACGGCGGCGGCGACCTGTCGCGTGCCGTGTCTGGGTAGGAGTGCGTCATGCCGACGGGCCAACCCACCGCAATCACACCGGAGCCGGGGTTTCCGATCTGCTCCGCGCCGCCGGCCAAGGGGGTCCGAGACCGGGTCTGCGGCACCCCGGCGCTCGCCCGCGTGCAGCACGACGGCAGCACGACCCACCTGTGCAAAAGGTGTCTGGACCTTCACCGCGACTACTTTGCGCGCGAACCGGTTGATTCGCGCCCCAAGATCACGTACATTTCTGCTCGAAGGGCAACCGAAAGTCAGGGATGACTCAGGCGTCGCCGATCCACCACATCACCAAGCATGTCGTCAAGGCGTACTCGGATTTCATCGAGTGCGAGTTGCGCACGGCGATCAAGCACCTGGGCCACGACCCCGAGAAGATGGTCGAGCTCGGCTATCACATCCGGGAAACGCGATCGGCGACGCTGCCGACGGCGGCCTCGTCCGAGCTGGTCAGCCCGGACAACGAGGTTTTGCTGTCGGTCCATGCCGCGTTCGAGGAGGGCCCGCACCCGCCTTACCGCGTGGTGTTCTCGGTCGATCGTCCCTACCTCAACCGCTTCCGCCAGGTCACACCCATCCGTGCGCCGGCCGTGTGATGCCGTCACGCCGTCAGAAAGGACGCCCCATGAAGACCACGACGACCCTGATCCGAGACAGCACGATCCACCCCGACCACATCCAGGTCGAGTGCGGACGGTGGCTGTTCCGCCTGTTCTTCGACGGCACCTGCCGCGCGGTGATGACACCGGAGCACCTGGATGGAAGGCAGGCCCCGGATGTTTGATTCAAGCGCTTGGGATTTTTTGGACAGATTGTTTAAGGCGGGTGCCGCCTTGCTTGTTGTCACAATCCCGCTTGCGGCGTGGAAGCTCATCGACATCGCTGTATGGCTGTACGAGAACGTGCGCGTTGTGACCGACCCATGACCAAGCCCACCAGCGAAGATTTTGTGAAGTTCTCGATCGAGGACCTGATCGACGAGTTGGACCGCCGCAGCGAGGCGTTGCTGGTGGGCATCATCCACCACCCGCCGGGCAAGCCGGTAGACCAGCCCATCGCCTACGCCACGCACCGCGGCCGTCTGACCACCGCGCTGGGCATGTCCGTGCGGTGCCGCGCGATGGTGGAGCGGGCGATCGCGGACTCGATCATCGAGGGGGACCCGGTCCTGGGGACCCCCGACGCATGACCCGAGGCCAGACCCAGCCCGTGGAACAGCTCTCCACGCTCGAACTGCTCAAGGTGATGCGTGGCGCGGTCGTCGCGTTCACAGACATCTACCAGGACCTCGAGCAATTCACGCGCAAGCTCGAGCAGGTCCACGTGGAGCTCAACGCACGGCTGGACCGTGACGAGTTGATCGCGGGCTCCCCGGCCGACCATACCGACGCCGCTTTCGCCCTGCTGCAAGAACAAAATCGCGCGCTCGCTAACCGCGTCAACGCGTTGCTGGTGGAAAACACCACGCTCAAGACCCGCGACCACGGCGGCCAGAACCAGTCTGCACCGCTGCCGCCAAACCCCGCATCCAGGCCCAAGCCGCCGCGACCGCGGTCGCGGTCGCGGGTGAAGACCCCCGACGGGCCATGGCTGGCCTACCGCGACCACATGCCCGAGGGGAACCGCCGCCTTCCGCCCTACGGCGCCGGGCCCTACGAGCGGAAGGTCCTGGACATCATCGGGGCTTGCGTTGGCGACCCCGCCGGCGGGCCGATCGGATACCGATGCCGTCAAGCGGTGGCGGACCTGAACGACCGCGGCTACCGGACCCGCCAGGGCAATCCCTGGAATCTCGCCGGCGTCAATCGCATGTACTACGAACACCTCAAGGATGATCACGATGACCACCCCCGACCACGTAATGACGGTCAAGCAGGCGGCCAAGGCCCTGAACTACCACCCCAACTACCTGCGCAAACTGATCAGCGCGGGGGAGTTGACGAAGCTGCAGCGCCGCCGCCGCTGCCGGATCATGCTCAGCCGCGACGAGGTCCTGGAGAAGAAGAAGATCTGGGGGCGTTGACCGGCGAACCTGAATCGTCGGCAAGATGACGAATCGCGCGCATCATCAAGGCGATCGAGCCAAGTGCGCGGCCGCGTGAGGTTGCCATCGCGGCGATGCTGGGCGGGCTTTGATGGAATCGGGAATAAGCGCCTTGACGCCTGAATCAACCTTACGGCGCTGATCGCATAGACCCTTTCTGATGCGCCCCGCACACTGCGGGGGTATGCCGACCTACGCCTTCGAAGACGTGCAGAGTGGCGAGCGGATGGACCTGGTCCTGCCGCTGTCCCGCGCGCCGGGGTACGGCAACACGATCCAGCAAGACGGCCGCGTCCTGCGACGCCTGTTCGACGCCGACTCGGTCCAGATCACCAAGCCCTTCAAGCCCTACGTCACCCGCGTGGTGCCCAAACGCGCCGCGGGGTTCAAGCACGACGCGGCGGGGCGGTGTGTGGTCGAGACCCGGCGGCAGGAGCAGGACTACGCCAAGCGCCACAAGCTCGAATGGGAATAAGCATGACGCTCACGCTCCAGGACAACATCCAACGGCTCACGTCGATCCTCGCCCGTAACCCCGACCTCAAGGAAGTCGGCGCGCCCGACTGCATGGACGTGATGGCGTTCGCTGGCGTTAAGCCCACACGGGTCTCGGCGGCCGGCGTGTCGTTCTACGGCCGAGACGCCGTGCAGGCCGGGCTGGACAAGGCCCGCGCGGACATCCAGAGCGCCGGGCTCGCGGCACCGGATCCCGCCTCGACGCCCGCACCCATGACGCTGGGCGTCACCGATGACGGCGCGGACGACCCCGCCAACCGAGACCCCTTCGACGAACCGGCCACGGACGGCCCGGCCGCCGAGCACAGCGGCCCGACGGGCGGGGAAAGCGTCACGGACGACGCCGACCCCGACGACGACAACCTGACGCTGGTCGATCTGGGCATCACGCCCCAGGCCGCCAAGGCGCTGGACCAGAACGGCATCACGTCCGAGCAGGCCCTGCGGACCTTTGTCAACGGCGGGGGCAAGCTCACCGACCTGGACGGGATCGGCGAGGTCACCGCCAACGCGATCGCCGCCGCCCTCGCCGCCTGACCCCGACACGAGACCGCCATGCCCACCGAAGACGTCACCACGCCCGACCCCGACACGGTCCTCGCCACCGCGCCCGAGCCCCTGCCGGCCGAGCACGCCGCGGGCAGCGACGCGCCTGAGACCACGGCGCCCGAGGACCCGTTCGGCGAGATGCTGGAGATCGCCCAGCAGATCAGCCGCGGCGAACGCAAGAACGCCGAGGACCCGGCCCCCGCTACCGAAACGCCGCCCGGCGAGCAGCAGCAGCAACCGATCTCCAACCGGGCCACCGCCCCGGAAACCCCGGAAGCCCCAGACGCCCCCGCGGATGCCGGGCCCCCGACCGAGCAGGGCTCAACCGCCGCCGACCCGATCGACCCCGACCGGCTCGAACGCGCCAGGCAGTCGCTCCAGCGTGCGCTGAGCAATGACGTCGCCGAAGACGTCATGGCGCACATGTCGGACCGGGCCATCCTCGATCGCGGTGAGAAGCTCGCCAAGCAGCAGGCCGACCAGGACCGCGCCTACCAGGAGTCCCAGCGGCTCAAGCAGCAGGTCGATGAGCTGGTCCAGCGCGGGATCGAGGACGCCCTCAAGGCCCACAACCCCACACAACCCCAAGGCGCGCCGGGGCAACCCGCCGGCGACGCCCAGCCATCCGACCTTGCCCAGGCGGTCAAGGATGCGGTCGTCAAGGCGTTCGAGCAATCGGACGGCCTGATCGACGACGACGTCCGCGGCCCGGTCCAGGACGCGATGGTGAACCTCGCCGCCACCCTCGAGCAGCAGTTCGAGACGCGGCTGGGCACGATTGAGCAGGCCCGTGCCTCACAGGTCCAGGAGCAGATGAACGCCCTGGCCCTGCAGCGCGACCGGCTCGAAATGAAAGAGGTCGCATCGGACCCGGATTTCCTGAAGGAATACCCCGAGCTCCGGCAGCGCGACGTCTTTGAACGGGTCTGCCAAGTCATGTATCGGCTGGCGGACGTCAACGATCCGGACCGCACGCTTTATTTCGATGCCGCGGGCAACCCGCGCTGGCACGACCTGATGACCGACGCGGCCCGGCTCACGATCGAGAAACGCAACCCCACCAAGCAAGCGCAGGTCGCGATCGCCGAACGCCAGCGTGCTGTCACCGACGGCCAGCCGGTCGCCGGTACACGCCACGGCCAGCCGCTGCAGGACCCCGCCACGGAGGACCAGGTCCACGCGGACCTGGTCCAGACCCTGCACGACCTCAACAGCGGGCGGCTCAAGTCGCCCGCCGGCTAATCCGGCACGCGCTTGATTGAGGAGCCACGCCATGAGCACCAACACATTTGATTTCCTGACCGCGACGCGCGAGAAGCGCGTCGTCGACCACAAGAAGGTCAACAACGAGACCACGAAAAACAGCTACTTCTTCCTCAGCAAGATGTGGAAGAACGAGATGAAGAAGTTCAAGGGCGGCAAGAAGCTCAAGGACTTCGTCCTCGGCGACGAGACCTCGACCGGCGGGTTCTACAACCCCCACGCCGAGTTCAACGTGCAGATCAAAGACGGCCTGCACGCCAGCACGGTGCCCTGGGCCTACCACCAGCGGCACTACGCCCTGGTCGACGAAGAGATCGACCTGAACGACGGCGACGCCGACGCTTTCGTGTCGACCGTCACGACCCAGGAGTCCGGCTGCGTCTCGGGCGCGGCCAACGACTGGGAGGCGGCGCTCTGGGCGCTGCCTTACCGCGAGCGCATGGAAGACGACGCGACCGAGCAGCAGGCCCAGCGCCCGTTCTCGCTCCTGTCGCTGGTCACCCGCGACGGACTCGCGCCCGCGGCCGGCAACGGCGGTCTTGCCTCGGGCTCGGGCAACTGGACCACGGTCCAGGGCATCAACCCCGCGGACAACGAATGGTGGAAGAACCAAAGCGGCACCTACTCCGCGTCCGACCCCAACGCCGGCAGCGGCGGCCTGATCGCCTCCTTCGACCGCATGATCGAGGACGTCCAGTTCGAGTCGCCCGACATGCTCACGCAGTACGTCGATTCGCCCGAACGCCAGAAGAAGGTGATCGCCACCTCGACCGACGGCATCACGGTCTACAAAGACGCGCTGCGCGCGGTCAACGACCGGATGGGCGCGCTGGCCGACCCCTCGATCCGCGGCCCGCAGTTCGAGGGCGTGCCGGTCAAGAAGGTCAGCGAGCTGGACCAGCTGGGCTGGACCGCCGGCCAGCCGGACTACCTCTGGCTCGACCTGGGTCAGATCGTCCCGTTCTGCCACAGCGGCCACTTCTTCCGCGAAAAGATCGAGCGCGGCGGGGTCCTGCACCCCAACAAGGTCGTGGTCTTCAAGTTCACTTGGTACAACATGCTCATGCGTTCGCGCCGCCGCCAGGGCCGCGTCTACGCCGCGTAACCCTGACCTCCTTCCAACCCCGGCCGCACGCCATGCGCGGCCGGGGTTGTCTTGATTTTCCAACACACACGAAACGAAAGGCAACACGATGTTGACTTCTGTTAAGACCCACGGCTCCAACCTCCTGCCCACCCGGGGCGTCGACGCGTGGAACCGCACCGGCGGCGCGCTCGAACCCGGCGACGTGGTCGCCTTCGACCTCACCGGCTCCGACGGCGACGTCGAGCCCTACAGCACCTGGGACCCCGCGACCGACCGCGACAGCGCCCACCCGTTCCGCAACGTGATCTCGGTCGCCGCCGCGCACGACGACGGCTGGATCCTCGCCGTCGCGACCGAGGCCATCGCCGACAACGCCTCGGGCGCGTTCACCGTCTGCGGCCTGGTCGACGTCAAGGTCGCGGACTCGCTGGCGATCGGCGCCCGGCTCTCGCCGACCACGGCCACCAACCTCGTTGGCGAGGCCGACGGCGTCGCCAACTGCGGCATCCTGCTGGAGGCCAACAGCTCCGGCGGCGTCGCGGCGCGGCCGGCGCTGTTCAACGGGATCTGCTTCGCCGGCCCACAGTCCGAGGTCTGACCTCTGACCCCCTAGACACCCGCCCCCTGCCCGGGACACCGGGCCGGGGTGTTTTATGCCCCGCACCTTCGCCGATTACCAGAACCTCGCCGAGCACGCCGCCGGCGGCCAGATCGACGGGTCGATCGACTTGGGCGCGCTGGTCAACGACGCGGGCCGCTACCTCGTGCACATGCACGAATGGGGCTTCCTGGAGCGGCCCCGCGCCCTGCTCGCCACGGTGTCGGGACAGGCCTACCTCGCGCTGCCCGCGGATTTCGGCAAGTTGATCGCCGCGGGCAACACCGCCGACTTCGAGCAGTACGGCGTCGAGCTGGTCACGCTGGACCGCCTGCACGTCATCCGCTCCAGCCAGGTCTACGACCCGACGTTCACCTTCATCGCGATCGAGTGGCCCGGCCAGTCATCGACCACGGTCAACGCGGGCGCCCCCCGGCTGGCCATCCACCCCACGCCGTCGTCCTCCACCGCCGACCGCTTCTGGGTCAACTACTACGCCGGCTGGACCGAGCTCACCGCCGGGTCCGCCGTGCCCGACCTCCCCGCCGCCATGGAGCCGCTGCTTGTCGCTTTGATCCGCGCCTTTGCGCGGGGTGAGGCCGCGGGCACCGGCCCGAGCGAGGAGCTCGAGACCCTCGAACGCGCCGCCTGGGTCCGCCGCCTGAAACAGTCCTACGGCCTGGCCAGCCCCGAGACCGCGCCGATGCGTGGCGGGATCGGCGCAAGGCCCTACAGCGGCGAGACCCGCCGCGTGTCCTCGATCACCTACCCCTGACCCCCTTTGTCCCAGAGACGCCCGGCGGGCGTCTACAACCCCCGGAGCCGCGCCATGCCGCACCCGTCCCGTACCAACCAACTCATCCGGAAAAGCCAGAACCTGGCCAACCACGCGACCAACGTTGCGGTGGCCGCCGACGTGCTCGCGATCCCGGTCACGCACGGCACCGTCCGCAAGACGACCGGCGCCGACGCCGAGGCCTGCACGCTGGCCGACGGTACTTACGAGGGCCAACTGCTGCGGATCACCCTCGCGGCCGACGGCGGTGGCAACGCCACCATCAGCCCCGCGACCCCGGCCGGCTACCTCTCGTTCGTGCTCGCGGACCTGGGCGACACGGTCGTGCTCCGCTGGGACTCGCAGTACACCATCCCCGGCTGGCGGATCGAGTCGGCGTTCGGCGCGACCGCGCCGCCGGCGATCAACTTCTCCTGACCCTGATCGGAGCGGTTGACCGTGGCGTACACGCTGGATGATCTGGCCGAGGTCCTCGCCGACGAGGCCTCGATGGGGCCCGGGGCCTTCGGCCCCGAGCAACTGCACCGTGCGCTGCGCTCGGCCGGCGAGCACTTCCTCGCCGAGACCCACGCCGTCACCGCGGCGGCCAGCGTCTCGGTCGGCTCCGGCGTCACCAGCATCGACGTCACCGCGGCCGTCGCGGGGTTTGTCCGCGACGACCTGGTCGGCAAGGAGGCCTACATCGACCACCAGCCGGTCAAGCTCGTGGGCTATCAACAGGTCGCACGTTACCTCCAGGGCACCCCCGCGACCGGCCGGCCGACGCGGATGGGCTTCCTGACCGACGACGCGCTGTACTTCGACCGGGAGACCGATCAGGCCTACACGCTGGTCCTGCCCCACGCCGCGCGGCTGACCACGATCACCCCCGGCACGACGTCGAACCCCACCCTGAACTTGCCTCACGCCGACGCCCCGCGCGTCGCCGAAACCGGGGGGGTCTGGTACCTGCTCAAGGGCGAGCACGACCAGAACGGCCTGGTCCAGCAGGCCTATCAGGGGTTCATGCAGCTGATCGAGCAGGCCCGGTCCCGCTACCCCGACACCGCCGCGCAGCAGCGCGACCGCAACACCAAGAACTGACGAGGCCCCACCATGTCCACCAACAGCCGGATCGTGATCCCCGGCAGCGCCCGCCGGGTGCTGCTGGACAACAACAGCACCGAGGGCGATTTCTTCGTGCCCGCCGACCGTCCGGGCAGCAACCCGCCGACCGAGACCGACGAGTCGGGGGACCCGTCGGCCAACTTCGCGGTCATCGACCCCGGCGGCGCGGCGGTGATCGACCTCCAGTTCTTCGGCACCGACGCGGCCAACGAGGCCTTCGGCGTCCAGGTCTGGGGCTGGACCAAGTACGCCGGCGGCGACTACACCGCCGACCTGCTCGCCCACGTCGACGTCACGCTCGGCGCGCTGACCGGCCGCGACGGCGGCATCGGCTCCGGCCAGTTCTACGCCGACCAGATCGCCGAGGGCTCGCTTGGCGTCCGGGCGAGCAGCGCGATCTTCTCGCCCGGCAACGACCTCAAGGCCAACCTGCAGCTTTCGCTCAACGGCGAGTCGTTCCTGACGGTGATGTTTGACCTGGCCACCGCAGCGAGCGCCAACGGATCCTACTTCCTCAGCTGATCGGAAACCGCCATGACTGTGAGCGTCACCAAACCTACGAGCGCCACACGGCTGAGCGATGGGGCCAAGATCGGGTCCGAGGCCGATACGTTCAAGCTGCTCATCCACGAGCTGCGAGCGGGCTTCCGTGCCGGCGAGGTGTACGACAACACCGGCGACACCGACGACGCCAACACCGCGGCGGTCGTTCCCTTCCCGTTCTGGCAGAAGCAGTTCGTCTTCTTGGGCGTGATGGTCGGCGGGTCGGTGACGGGCTTCGCGCAGCTTGGCGCGACCGACGCGGGCGTGCCGGTCACGATGACCTACGAGGACGGCCACACGCTCGCGGGCAACATCGTGCTGACCTCGTGCAACTTCGTGCTCAAGCGCAACCGCCCGGTCGTGCCGCTGGTGTTCTCCGGCATCGGCGTGGGCACCTGGACGGAAGGGTACACCGCGTCATGACCGACAACGACCAGTATTTCGATGACCAGACCCGGCGGGAGCTGGACGCGCTGGCCGAGATGGCCGCAGCACCGGGCGGCCCCGGGGTGCCGGGGGGGGCTGACCTCAACCCCGGCGAGCAGCGTCTGGCGCTGGACATCCGCTCGCGGATCGAGTCCGCGGGCCTGCTGCCGGAGCCCGACGGCGGGCCCCGCGCGACGGCGCTGCCCGCGGCCTCGTCGGGGCCGGACGAGGTCATGCGTCGCCTGATCGAGGCGCTGGAGGACAACACCCGGGCCGTGAACGAGTTGCAGGAAACCCTGGCCGCGTCGGGCGGCGGAGGCGATGACGCGATCGATGTCTAAGCAGAACCTGCTCAACCTGGGCCCGGGTCTGTCGGTCCGGGTCAGCGTCACCAACCCGTCACGCGACCGGGGCGTCATCACCGCGCAGATCGCGCCCAACGACGCGCAGGTCGTCCGCGCGAACAACCTCTACGCCGTCGCCCGCGCCGCGCTGCCGCTGGTGTTCCCCGGCTCGCCGATGCCGCTGGGCTTTGTCCGCGCCAAGGGCACGACCGGCGGCGGGGCGTGGTTCGTGGGCTACTACGGGCAGGGGGTGGACGGCGGCGGGTCCGGCGGGTTCCGGCGGGTGTTCAGCTCCCGGCCCTACGGCACGCGCCCACGGCGGGTGTACAACCTCCAGCGGGGGTTCTCGGTGTTCGACCCCACGCTGCGCGACCTCGAGGGGCGGCCCAAGCCGCGGCATGTGCCCCAGCCCCTGCGCCTGATCGAGTGGTCCAGCGTGGTCTACAGCGACACGCGCCCGAGCGACTACCAGGCCTACGATGGCACGCTCAACGCCAACCGGGTCACGATCGACGGCTACCCGTTTGCGCCTGAGTCGCTGGTCTTCAACGGCGCGGTGCTCACCCACGAGAAATACGGCGGCTACGACCGCTGGATCCGTCACTACAGCGCGACCTTCGACACGACGCGGTGGCGCGACCAGACCCTGGTCGAGACGGTCAACGAGAACGACAACACCCGATCGTGGCGTCTGGGCGACGAGGTGCTCGCGCTCGAAGACGCACGGGTCGTCAACTGGCCGAGGTTCTCATGACCCTGCGCACCGACCATCCCGATGACCGCGCGCAGCGTGTGACCGGACGCTGGGCCAACGCCGTCGCGCGGGCTGTCAACCGCATCGCGGGCCTGCGCGTGGGCGACGGGCTGCGTCAGACCACGACGCCCGGCGGCGACCTGATCGAGGTGGACCGCGACGCGATCCGCGACCCGCAGATCCTGGTCATGCAGACCGCCCCGGCCAACAACGGCCGGACCGGCCCCGACGCCTCGGCCACCGACGTCATCCTCGCCCACCCCGTGGGCAACCCCGACAACGCCTGGCCCGTCGCGATCACCACGCCCGAGCAGAAAGAGGCCCTGCTGGGCCAGCCGGCCCTGGACCAGAGCACCTACGCCAACGCCTACGAGGAGTTCGTCGCCCTGTTCTTCGCCAGCGGCGCGATCGCTAAACTCCAGTTCGTCGCCTACCGCATGGGCAACTCGGTCCCGGCGGTGTTCGGCACCGAGCAGGCCCAGGGCAACGTGTACTGGTTTGTCGACCCGCCACTGATCCAGGCCTCGGTCCTGCTGTACGTCAGCGGTGACCCGTGGATCTACCTCGGTGACCGGGCCATCGACTCGGGCCAGACCGACACCGACGGCAACACGATCTTCCTGCTGACCCACCGCATCCAGCACAAGCAGGTCACCGACACCGACCCCAACGGCCAGTACGACCAGGCCGACACCGGCAAGACCGACGAGGTGCTGTGCCGGTTCTCCTGGTCCAGCCCGACGCTGAGCATGACCCCGGTCACGCTCGAGCAGGACGACGCGGGCCACATCCATGCCTTCAACGCGGGCAGCGCGACCAACATCGACATCACCGGCACCGGCGGGGCGGGCGCGGACGAGAAGGTCGCGGTCACCGGCCCGGGCGTGCCCGGTTACCTCGACGAGCGGCTCGTGCTCGCCGACGACTGGCTGGCCGGCGTCAAGAATGGAAACAACTTCGACCTCACCCACGAGGACCCGCAGGCGCAGGACTGGGCCGTCACGGTCACCGGCGACGCGTGGATCAGCAACCCCGGTGCCGACACGCTCAGCGTCGACGCCAAAGGCCACCTGCGCAACGGCGCGAACGTGGCCATCGACCTCGCCCACGGCGGCCCGTCGGGCCAGGACCACACCTACGGCGGCATCACCGCGCTGAGCGGAACCTCGTCCAGCAAGATCACGATCGAGGCGGGGGTGCTCAGCTTCGACAGCAGGGGCCACGAACGCCAGGCCGGGCAGGACACCGCCGACTACGAGCTCGACTTCACCGGCGACAGCTGGATCACCCCGACCGTCACCGACGATGCCCAGGGCGCCAACCTCGCCCTGGGCCACGCCGCGGCCGGGTCGACCGCCCAGGACTACACCCAGAACTCGATTACTGAGATCACCAGCCCCGGCACCGGTGTGCTGCGGTGGGTCAGCAACGGGCTGAGCTTCGACGCCGCGGGCCACGACCGCCCGACGGGCAACTTCGCCGAGCAGCACGACGTCACGTTCACCGGCGACAGTTCGATCCAAGTCAGCGTCTCGGCCGCCGGCGGCAACGGCACGGTCGCGCTCACGCTCAACACCACGACCGTCGACGTGGTGACGGACGTGAACTGGGACGCCAGCACCAAGAAGCTCGAGCAGACCAAACGCCAGCTGACGGTGCTCGCGGTCGGCGGCCCGGTGACCACCACCATCGACACCGCGGAGCCGTGCTGATGGGCGACCACCTCCGACACAGCGCGGCGGGGCACCTGCTGCACAACAGCGGCGGGCACCTCGTGCATGAGTGCGGTGAGGTTTGCAGCCAGTGCCTGCCCCTGCTGACCGGCGTCAACCCGAGCAGCGCTGTGCTGACCGGGTGGGCCGATGTTGACCCCGGGCCACCCGCCTCCTGCGGGATCATCAACACGGACCCCGACACGCTCGCGTTTACCGAGTCCTCCGAGTCGTTTGACCACTGTCAGTGGCGCTGGGACTCGGTCTCGGGCGCGGCTTCGTTCACCCTTCGGTATTACAAGCAGGCGATCAATGCCGCCCCCCACTTCAACGGCACCGCGTGTCCAGGACTCGGCGTCGTTCCTGGCGAATGGACCGCGGGTTTCTTGATCTCGGGCAACCAGTCTGACCCCAGCTACTGGTTTGAGAAAACCACGGGATTCGCTTGCGCCGGAAACCCCAGCAAGCTCTCGGGCACACACCTGTTTGGCCTGCCCTGTGATCTCGGGCAGGACTGCACCGGCACCCCAAGGATCACGGTGGCCGCATGACCAAGACCCTGCCCATCCTGCTGCCCGAGTGCAAGCTCACGACCCGGCACTTCTGCGCCGACTGCCGCGACAAGCGGCGCGGGCGGTCGCTGCGCCGGGTCCTGCTGGACCAGCACGGGATCGGGACGGTCGACACGGACTTTGTCTGCCCGGCCGGACGGCCGTGGCGCCGCATGCCTATCCCGCCCGGCGACGCGGCGGCGTGGCTCGCGCGGGTGGCGCTGGTTGGCCCAGCGGTCGGTATGTGGATGCGGGCCCGTGGCAAGACGTGCGGGTGCGTCAGCCGGCAGCAGCGCATGAACGCGCTGGGGTGGTCAGGGTGTTTCAAGGGAATGATTCAATGGCTACGTGCGAAGAAACTACACAAAACGACCTGAGAGGCCTGTTCCCCGAGGCCTATCACACGCTGGACCAGTGCATGGCCGGCGACGCGCCGTGGATCGCCGCGCGCGTCGTGGTCTGGCTGGTGATATTCATCGGCTACGCCATCTTCGCGCTGGACTGCGCAAACACGATCCGACGGATGGGCTGGCGCAGCACGTGGGACACGACCGGCCTGCTCATGGTCGTGTTTGTGTTCTGCGGCACCCACCGCCTGCTGGGCGCGCTTGAGATCATGCTGCCGACCCAGCGGCTGGACACGCTTGTCGAGGGCGCGCTCGCGGTGGTGGTCGTGGCGTGGACGCTGCTTCGGCTCGGCAAGCTGCCCCAGTTTGTGACGTCGGCGACGCTAGAGCAGCACCGCGCCCAGCGGGACGCCGAGCTGCTGCACCGCGAGCGAATCGACGCCAAGCTGGCTGGCGAAACCGCACGCGCCGACCGCGCCGAAGCCCAGATTCTGGCCATGATGCATCCACTGAAGAACGGCCCCGACTCATGAATCCGACACGCTTCCAAGACGACCTGGCCAACTTCGTGTGGGAGCACGCGGTGTCGCCGATGGCCTTTGTGGGCCGAGAAGGCGAGTGGCTGCGCACCAACCCGGCGCTCTGCGAGCTGCTGGGGTTTTCTCGGATCGAACTGGAGAAGATGACGTTCCAGGACATCACGCACCCGGCGGACGTGGACGCGGACGTGAGCATGGTCCGTGACTGCCTGGCCGGCAAGATCGACGGCTACCCGATGACCAAGCGGTACATCACCAAGATGGGCAAGGTGATCTGGATCAAGCTGCGCGTGGACTGCATCCGCGACAACAACGAGGTGCTGTTCTTCCTCAGCCAGATCACCCCGACCCGCGAGTACGGCGAGCCGCCGCCGGCTGCGCCGGTCAAGCCCAACACGTCGATCGGCGACGTGTCCAAGTACCTGCGCGAGAACTGGAAGTGGCTCATGCCTGTTTTTTCGGGCATCGGGTACATCGCGTGGCTGGTCCTGCAGGACCTCATCGTGAAGATCACCGGCAACCAACCCTGATTGAAGAAAGGATACCCCATGGCCACCCGCGTCTGGCTGGGCACCACAAGCAGTGCATGGAACACCGCCGCCAACTGGTCGGGCAACACCCTGCCGGCCAACGGCGACGCCGTCGTCATCACCGGCAGCAACCCGATCGCGGGCTACGACGCCAGCGGCGTCGCGCTCGCCGAGCTGACGATCCACGACTACACCGCAACGATCGGGTCGGCCGACGCGCCGCTCGAGCTCGACTCGGACGTCGTGAGCGTCAGCACGTCCGGCGTCGCCTACCTCAAGTTCACCGACAGCGGCATGTCCAGGATGGACGTGCACAAGACCGCGCGGGTCAGCGAGGGTAATACCGCGCTGGACCTGGCCGGGGACATGGGCAACGCGACGCTCAACGTCTTCGGCAATTCGCGGGTCCGCCTGCGGGCCGACGTGCTGTGGTGCTACGTGCATGACGAGGCCGCCGCGGTGGACGTGCGCAACGACGACACGGCGGGGGGCAGCAACACGGTGACGTCGCTGGTATCGCGTGGCCTGGTCAGCGTCAGCGGGGCCGGCACGGCCGTGACCAACCTGTACGCCCAAGGCGGGGAGGTCCGGCACAGCAGCAACCAGACGCTGACCCTGGTCCAGGCCGAGGCCGGCGCGACGGTCTGGGTCTCCGACGCGGCGGTCACGACCGCCAACCTCTACGGCGGCACCCTCGTCGCCATGGACAACATCGACGGGCGGACCATCGCCACGCTGAACCTGCGGGCGGGCGGGCGTCTGGAGCGCGGCTCGGGGTGGTCGATCACAAACCTCGCCGACGGCAAACAGGTGCTCTTAGGGGCGTAGAACGATAGACAGGCGCGACCGCCGGATGATAATGACCCTTACCGCACGGAGGCGGCATCATGCAGAAAGCACTGACCCGGACCAAGGACGGCAACAAGCGCAAACGCCCCCGCGCCCAAGCAACCAAACAGGCCGCCCCGGCCATGCCGCGCGTCTCGACCGCCCCGGCGGTCGCGCCCCAGCCCCGGCCACTGACCAACCTCGGCGCGTCCCCTGTCACGCTCGCGGCGCAGTCGTTCCAGCGCGATGCCCGCAATGCCGCGTCACCCAACGCGCCCTTTGACCCCGCCGCACCGCCCGAGTTCCCGGCCAACCCAAAGGCCGACGCGCAGGTCCAGTCGCTCCAGGCCAGCGCCAGCGCTGCAAACACCCAGGCCGCGCGCCACCGCCAGGACCGGACGCAGGCCTACAACGCGATCAGCGCGGTGCACCAGGCCCAGAACCCCGAGCAGCCGCCGCTGACCGCCGCGCAGCTCCAGGGCGCGGGCATGACCGCGGGCCAGTACCGTGCGATCAGCGGCCTGCGGCCCGACTACACCGGCTACCTCGCGAGCCAGGGCGTCACGCCCGGCCAGCGGGCCCAGACGACCGGCCGCCCCGCGCCCCTGTCCGGCCGGCCGATCACCCCGTCCTACGCCGGCGGCCAGGAGGTTCCACGGGAAACACTCGACGCCGCGACGGTCAAGCTGACCGAGGCCACGCCCGAGCAGCTCGCCCGGCACGAAGCCCGCCGCGACCAGCGCGTCCGGCAGGGCCGCGACTACGCCAACCGGCGCCGGGATCAAGCGGTGCAGGGACGGCTGGACCAAGGGCAGGACAAGGTCTCCAAGCTGCCGGCGGGTACGACCGAGCAGCGACGCCGCGACGACGCGCTGCGCGAGGACCAGCAGTCCCACGAACGGCAGGCGATGGCCACCGCGATCAGCGGGCGGGGCGGCTCCAGCGACCGGCAGCGGGCGCTCAGCAACCTGCGCGACCACCAGGTCGAGCAGTTCGAGACCGCGTCGCGGGCCTACGACACCGCCGCGCGGCGGTACCACGACCTGCTGTCGAACTCCCGGATCGATCAGGACGGCGAGGACGTGTCCCGCGCCCGACGCGAGATGAACGAGGCCAAGGACGCCCGCGACGCGGCGCAGCGCAAGGTCGCGGGGCAGGAGATGGAGATGGTCGCCCAGACGATCCCCAGCGGTCTCGTGGACAACCTGCGCCAGTACCACGCGGCGGCGATGGACCCGGCCCAGCACGCGCAGATCAAGGCCCAGTTCGGGCTCAACCCCGACGCCGAGTACACGCCCGAAGACCTCCAGATGATGATCAACAGCCACTTCGACGCGCTCGCCGGCACGGCTGGGCTCTCCGAGTACCTGCTGGGGATCTGACACCATGAGCCAGATGCAGCGACAGCCCGGCCCCGAGCTTGGCGGCGCCGAACGCCTCGCCCAGTCGCCGTTCGCCCAAGCGCCCGCCCTCGGCCCGCTCACGCAGAGCCCGTTCGCGAGCCCGCCGGGGCAGGGCGTGGCCAACGCGCTGAAGGACTCGCCGTTCGCGAGCCCGCCCCCCGCGGCGCTACCGCCCTTGCCCCAGCCCAGCCCCGCGCCCGCGCCCGCGGTGACGCCCCAGCAGGCCCACGCGATGCAGGA
>JAULKQ010029742.1:0-31037 GCA_032356285.1 Smithsoniella earleae | reverse complement strand
GGTGCTGGTGTGGGTGTCGCAGCTGGTGCAGGAGTAGGGGTAGCAGCTGGTGCAGGTGTGGGTGGGGCAGCTGGTGCAGGAGTAGGGGTAGCAGCTGGTGCAGGTGTGGGTGTGGCAGCTGGTGCGGGCGTAGGGGTAGCAGCTGGTGCAGGTGTAGGGGTAGCAGCTGGTGCAGGTGTAGGTGCAGGGGTTGGCGTTGCAGCAGGTGTAGGGGTGGGTGCAGGCGTTGGGGATGGAGTGGGAGTTGGTGCTGTAACTGGAGGCGGAGGAGGTGGAGAGGGTGGTGGAGGTGGTGGCGGGGATGGTGGAGGCGAGGGTGGAGGTAATGGTGGTGGCGGTGGAAGCGGAGGTGGTGGGGGTGTAGGGGGTGGTGGCGGTGGAGATGGAGGTGGAGGAGGTGTGGGGGGCGGTGGCGGTGGGCAGTCACACGGGCAGTACAGTCCGTGTGGATCTATAGCAGCAAGGTCCTCGTGAATTGTCCATCCAAATTGCGCGGCTGACGTGGAATTATCCAAGCCCAACCAGGTACCCGATGTAAATGCTGATTGGACACTTGCTGGAGCGTCCAACGGGATGAATCCGCCAGTAGCGGTGTTCTGTATGATTCCTTCGACATCGTCAAAAACGAGTTCTGCGGAGACTGGGAGCGTAGGTAAAGCCATGGTAAGCGTGAGTACGAACACAGTCGCTCGCATTGTTTTGCGTGCGAAACGCATGGCTGAGAAATTTAAGCCTGACATCCTGCAAGTTTGAAAAGTAATTGGCTAGCATGGTCATGTTCAGGCTACGCATCTATGGGTGACGCCATGGTTCATCCAGAAAATCAAGAGCAATCAGAAGATGTCATAATTATTGACTTCAGTACAGCAATCGTGACCTGTGGAATGTTATGAGCGAAACTAGCATTGCGGGGTCCACCATGCTTGCACCGAACTCATGAAGAACACACACACTCCAAACAAGTAGAAACTGCGGGCGATAAAAAACAGAAACGGCTTTTGAATGCTCACTAGTACACTTTTTATCCCCACCGCACGCAGGTAGAGGGGCATATTGTAAAGTAAATGGCGAGTTACGAAGTAGGACTCGCACCAGAAAATAGAGAGCTGGAACTTGAAAAAAAGAAATACAGATGTGGATGAAAAGCTCACCTGTGTTGTATATTCCTGGACCTATTGAATCACAATCCAGTTCGGCATAAGCGGAAGCTTCGATACGTCAGACAGGGACATCTAAGCATGTTAGGCCACCAGAAGCAGAACTACATCAAAAAATGAACAATTATGGTGCAAATGATTTCCTCTCACGCCCGTTCGAGTTGATGCATTCCTACCGCACTAGACTAGGTACCAGCAACAGCCCTTGGTATGTTGCATATCTACCTTCGTTACGGTAGGATACTGCAAAGGAACTGTGAAGTAAATCACAGAAGACAGTTCTTTTTAATACTCAAGAATTGTCCGAAATTCACGCTCTACACAATCGAATTCAAAAGCCAAGTTGCACTTCAAGAGTAATTCAAATTTAATCGCTGTATGCATGCTGGCGAAAGCAAGCGGGGCCATCAGTCCCAGTACCACCAAAATCAAAAAGTCCAATCACTTCTGAAATGAATTTTAATTTTCTTTAAACTCCCTCAGAAGAGACCCGTTCCCCAGAGTGTTCGTTGTTGCGTGTAACAGTATCCGTACCAGGAGCCGTGCTCACACAATTTCCACTCGAAAGTCGATAATGTAAGACAAATGTCTTCAATTTTTTCGATGAGCTGAATGCGTGAAAGAAACAACCTCCTAGCTGGGATAGCAGACCATAGATTCAAATTCACTGATAAAAAGATCCACTCATACCTCATGGATGGGATTGAGCATGTACCATCGATTTGTTCGGGAATAACACTTTGTCTCCAAGTTGTCATTACAAGATTCAGTACAACACCAGTGCATCGAATTCCTGGTTTGAACGATTTTCCACTTAAGAGTATAGAGGCTTTATGGATTGGATCAAAACTTTCACCAGTGATTCAATCTAATACTTGCCTTTCAAGTGCTTCTGACATCACCATGAAGAAGTGCAAAAAAAATAGAAATGACGTCGCTCAAAATCCTGAAGATGATATGATTTGCAATAATGCAACATGCAATTATGAATTCTCTCTAGGCAACTTCTCAACATATCTTAACTCGTCGTTCAAATTTTTTTCTACTACAAAAGAAAATAATTGATGCTACAAACTTCTTTGAAAAGCTGCGCCCTCTTTCAGGTGCCACACTGCACCAGCTGCAACACAAAGCGTACGAAGAACACGAGTGATAGCATGGTCTGTCGCCGTTACATCAGCGGCTTTCAGTGCGGCTGACACTTCAGATTTCTTTAGTCCAGAAGTTTTTGTCTGAAGTAGCTTAATAACTTCTACTCGGACTGGGTCGTTACTGTCACTGAGGACAAAACGATCACTGCAAACGCATAAGAGCTTGAATTTGAAAGGTAAGAGCGAAGGAAAGAGAACATGAGGGCAATAAATGCATTGTAGGACATAACAGGTTAATATAATGGTAGATAATTGGCATTATGGAGCAGTGAACGCTCTATGCAAGGAAAAAGGAGCACCTCAAACATTCTGTAACACAAGCTGCAAGATACTCTTGTCTTTGAATACCAGAACCATTCACGAAACACACCGCACTAATTTGATTGATCCACCACCAAGCAACAGCTTCGTAATAACTTCATCACTATGCAGTGCTGCAACTCGAGCTTTGTCGTTTGCAGTATAAGCTTTTAACCAGAACCTGACATCACGCATGGATACAACAGAGTAGTCGGCAAAGAGGTCCTCCATGGCTTGTTTTAGGGCAGATATAATTTCTGGGGTCATTTCTGGGGGAGCTTCCTTTTCAGAAGTTGTATTTCCAACTGTGCCTGATGTGCCCCCTGCGGAGAAAGTGCCTGTGCTCTTCCTGCAGGATGATCCTAATAACTCATAGTTCGTGCAAATCTGTATTGAGAAGCTTTTCAAGGTCAATCGCACTTTGCTCGCTTCTGTAACCACACTGCAGGGGTGGAGTATTTCAGAAATTCCTTTTCAGGAACTCCCATTGCCACTTCTGCAGGGTATTGTTGAATTATCTTTCGGGCAGATTGTGGGAGCATCTCTTGTCCAGAGCTAATGCCATGGGCTTTTAAGTCTATCTCTTCTTCCGCTGTCACTTGTTCACGAAAGTAAGTGTAGCTTCGTGTCCTGAGTTGAGCTTGTCTATCAGTCTCACGCTTCTTCACTTCCACCTGTGAATCTCACCCAGCCATTGCACGATTCACTCCCTCTTCAAAACTTCAACGAAAGAAAAAACCTGTTGAGTGGAGATAATCATAAGCACATGCCTTCAAGGGTACTTAACTCAACTTTCTGATTAACACTCAAAGTTTTGACGCATATCACCTTCACCGTTGACGGTGCCGCTGGTTTCGGCTTCTCTGCTGACTTCGAGGATTTTTTCTTCGGTACATACTCGGGATCTTCGTCCACCTTATCCATGCCTTCCTTTGCAAAAGAGCCTCCAACGAATGCGTCCATGTCAGGGCGCATTTGTGTAATTTCGCTAATGGGGGCCAGCACAAAACAGCCGTCTACTTTGCACATGACACACAACGGAACTTCAGGCTCAATCCCCATCCCTGACAGAGGAACGTCCTTCGGTTCACGCTACACGTAGGTGACAACGAGAGTCAGGTGCAGAATGCTTGTGTACGTGGGCTTGTGCTAATGCTGTGGTGGGGCAGGTGGAGATATATTGCGACTCCAGGTGCGATTTGTGGTGCGTACTGTATCAGGTCGATCCTCTCTAACTGTCATCTTCAAGACACGGTGTCCTGGCTTGTACTGTACACTGCGAACGGCCTCTGAGTCGTACATTCGCCATGGTGGTCTCAGAGGATAGTGAAGGTTCACAATTCTTACGCTGTGGTCGTTATTAAACAAAGACTCCGTCGAAGCAGAAAACAGCGGATACTCTGCGACGATTTCGTCCTCTTCATCACTATCGTCGAGGACGGCCATACTTTGAATCTACGCTACTCATGAAAGGCTATGCAAAGACACGCTGTCTAAAGCTTACGCAGGGACATGTGAGTAAAGTCTGCATTACAACAACTTGTTCATATTAATTTTGCTGCTCAACGACTGAGATCGCCCAACTCATTCCTGCATGGCCATTCAGACACCTGGGCGATGAATCCTGACGGTATTCCGCTACATGCACTATGAACCTGGACAACTGCAAGAATTAATTCTCAGAGATCTAGTCAGATATCTTGCGTTAAGACGCTGTACTTATTCTCAGTTGCTTCTGACGGCATAGCGCTGCTGTTATTCACGTCTTGCACGCGTAAGGAAGGTTTGTGTCACAAGATGTCATACATATCGCTGAATCTCCTTAATTGGTGAAGAATTAGCTGACGTTCTGACTGCACTGAAAGTCAGGTTGCGGTGAACAGCAACAAGTCACAGCGCAACTCTCTGCAGGCCCTGACGTTGAATCAGCCGAAGAAAATCGTGAGGAGAGGAGCTAAGAACATATATTTCGTATGTTGAAAAGCCTGTTGCGGATTTTCAACCTGGGGACAATGACACCATCTCAAAATATGGGCCATTATAGACAGAAGGTGCTTGTGGTAACTGGTCCCACAGGCGTGGGGAAAACTGAGCTCAGCCTAAGGCTTGCAGAAAACCTTAATGGAGAAATAATCTCGGCAGATTCGGTTCAGGTAGTTGTCGTTTGTATTCGTCGCCCGTGCCAAACGCCAAGCGTAAAAGACGTTTGGCATGCTCAAATTTTTCCGAGTGATTTTTGAAACATAAATCTCTCATATGGCCACGTCTCTGGTTCAGGTTTATCGTGGAATGGATGTTGGGTCTGATAAGCTGCCACTTGCGGAAAGAAAAGGTGACTAGCTCTAACAGCAAGCGCATTACTGCAAAGCACAGAGCAACAGAGAGATAGAAAATGTGAAGCTTAGTTTATAGTGGCTTCATTTGAAGCAAAAACTGATCTTAACAAGGGCCTCTTATGTGTTTGTGTAGCTGCAGAAACGAGACGCCGCGTCTTCTTGCATCTTCCCTGATACCACAAAGTTTGCTGAGAATTGCCAATTTACAGGCATAGTGCATCATCTAATCGACGTGATGGACCCTTATGACCCAACTTCAGAGTACTCAGCAGCTGCATTTCATGATGCAGCTCATGAAGCAATAGAGCAGGTTGGGTTCCTCGCCCTTGTGCGAAAATTATGTTAACTGGGCTTACAGGATATTGCACTCAGGTTCACAGCCGAGGTCGTGTTGCTCTGGTTGTTGGGGGCACAGCTTTCTACCTCCGCACAATGATGCAAGGGAAGCCACTTGGAGGTAAAGCATCCACTGCGATAGAAGCAAGAGTAAATCAATTACTTCGTGTAGCTATGATGAATGTGGCAACGAAAATGAACATCTCTGAACCGAGTTTGCAATCCTACACTGACCGAAGTGCGTTTCCACAATGCTCTGCAACCATGTGATGATTTGCACAGCAGCGTGTCAATCAATAGAAATACATACTGGCTTGTAGTTGATGACAGCTTGGAGCCTCCCAAGTTAGCAAAAGCTATAATTCAAGCGAGTTTAGACATTCATGGCGAAGAAGCAGCTGAGAATTGTAGCCGAGAGTTATGGTCGAGCGGGTGTTGCGTGCTACGCAATCTTGGCGACGATAATGGTGCTGAAAGGTCAGTTCTCTGCTCAGGCGCATTGCATTGCCGAAATCTCCTTACAGCCCCGACTTGAAGTTCAAGTCGCGAACATCGCGCGTGCTTAGTTTCTGGTGGTGTACTTATCAACGGTACTTTCTATGACAAGGAAATGTGTATCTATGGCCCTGTAAGCGTCTCGACAGCACTGAACAGATGACATGGTAGCTGCGCAAAGGACCGCATCAGGACCACTTGGTAACCCTTTCAGACGATAACGAAATTGCCACTTTGGACGTATAGTTCAAACGTCGCATCGAAGTCGAGGAAGTTTTTCGTTGTGAACGCTCGACCGTGGTTGGTGTAGGGTACTTGCCGAGAGAAACAATTGGTACCGTCTCCAGCGTGCGATTGAGATAGTGATGCTGACAGGCAAGCCTACTGCCGCCAGTAGAAGCAAGTGCTCAGGATATCAACACCCAGAGATTGATTTCCGTCCCTTTTTCCTACACCGCCCAAGGATTGAGATGTTTCAGCGCATCGACGCCCGGGTCGAACATATGGTATCTTCCTCTTCACTTTGCGAAGTTGATTCCACGGGGTTCCACAGACAGAATTAAGAATGAGACATCATTATCAAAGCAAAACCCGTATTATTCACAGCTCAAGGGTTGGGTGTGAGAGGAAGCTGGCGTAACACCCCCAACCCATGTCCAACCGTCGTCCAATCCAGTGTGTACTCTAGTTGTGGTCTGAAAAGATGATTCTAAGCACGAAAATCTTTTCATTTCGATCCCAAAGTACAGACAATCCCAATTTTCTTTCAAGCAGTGTTAAACTTCTGGTCAACTGTAGTGACAGGTACAAAACACATCAGAGGAGTTGTGGAAAAAGAGACCTTCTTCATTCTAGCTCAGCCAAGTAGGGCATTGGAAGTATCTTTAAAAGAGAGCGATGTTATAGTAAAACTTCTTTTGGCTCGGACCATTTCATAGAACGGCAGGAGCTTGTGTATTGTTGTGGGGTTCGCATGTTCTTGTAGGCAATATAATCCTTCTGGAAACTTCTCCACCCACACTCGTTTTGGATCACATTTTACTCAAGGACACTCTGCAGCTTGTGCAGTATCGTCGTGCTCAGCCTGATATGAAACTACGGCATCTGCATATAATGAAGCTTTTGGTTGCGCCTTTGTAAAAACAGTCAACTTGAGCTGATACAAACAATGTTCTGGAAGGTTCTGATCCCAACGTGGGGGATAATAGCATTGACCTAGTTGTTGCTTTAGTACCCGTCATTGATATACCTTGTGTAGTAGTCATTCTAGGTCGTTGGCATTGAGTATTAGTAGTCCTTGGTGAGGCCCAAGTCAATTCTCAGCACCATGTAAGCCTTCCTTCCATTCACCTTGACCTTATTAAATTGACTTTCGTGCACGAAATCAAGTTAAAAACACTTCATAACTACCTGATTGTTGCGAGTGATGACCATATTAGGCGCCTCAGGTAACCAAGAACAGCAAGTGTGTGAGTATATGTTGTTTTTCTGTACTGGTTGGTGTGTGTTTACCAAGGATAGCAAATTTGGCATTGGCTCAATTCGAATAAATTTTGTGAGGTTTCTGTTTTTATTTGTGCAGCCCATCGCTACGTGAGTGCATATTTGTGTACATGCTGAAGATGGATGCAATTTCAAGTTTCTCAGTATCTTGTTTCAGCTTCTTTTGGGAGCTGTGGGTTGCACAAGGGTAGGTGAATGTGCGAACGCCCATTTGTGCATGTCCTAGCTCATTTCATCGTTGACACATTGACTCACAATGGTCACAAGGCCGTACAGCCTGCTCATGCTTTGAAATCGGGCACTTGAGGCCTTCAGTCGGAGCTCAAAAACCAAGGTAATAAGCTGGTACATCTGCAGTTTTAAGTGTTAGTCCCGAGGCCAAATTACTCATCAGGTGGCAATTCCAGTGGGAAGCTGGTAAGCCAGGAACTATCAAGCCGCATGAATACATCAAGTTCGTTTGTACGCTCAAAGAGAACTCCACTTTATGGCCACGGACAACGCTGTTGTACAACCATACAGTATGGCCACCTTACTAGAGAGGGATAGCTTCGCAGTCTATATTCAATTTGGATGCGCACGATGGCTTCCTTCCACCAGTTGCAGCTAAGCACTCAGGCAAGACGTGAAGTAGTGCTGAGACAAGTGACCTTGAGCAGAAATCTGTGCTGGCGGTGGTGTGAAATTAGGATTTAAGTGTGTTCTTTTGCCCCGGGTGACATGTAGCCCCAGTAAAATATGTAATAACACCAACGTAGAAATTTTCGACTCACTGTGTCAAGGATTACAAGACAGGAGGTGCTGGCTTAGGAAACGTAAGCCTAAGAGTCTGTGAGGGCCTGTTCAGTCGGGGCAACATCTCGCAGTGAAAGTGAGTTTCTCGTACTGAATAAAGCGTTGTTGATTGAGTTGGCATCCTCAGAACATGTGGTTAAATGCAGACTGACAAGTCAATCCCTTTAAAAGGTGGTCCAGGTCAATAATGCGTGCAGCGGAACTAAAGCTCCTCACACGTTGCCTTCAACGCACTGTGGCTCATCAGTAGCTGTGCAAAGAAGCTTGGATGACAGCACTATCCTTACAATAGGAGCTGATCACTTTCGACCGTAACACGTGTTTGATGTTGACCTTGCTTGTGAGATGCCCTACGTCTACGCTGATGTTTGAGTTTGGCTGCCACAAAGCTTGGGGAAGCACATCAACAGGCCAGATGTACTCATAATGTCGCTATGTGAGCTGTTTCTTGGTCTTTCCTTGGCTTAGTGAGTTATCTCCCCACTCGAATTTCCACCATTTTGCTATCTATTACGAGCGTGAATGTACTCTACAGAATCTGTGGAAAAAAAAAAGCTTGCCGCCTCGAACCCCCCTGTGAACGCCTCAACAGTTGACCAACAGATGGATTTTAATTTTGAACATAACTCGCCTGTGACAAAGCAGGAGGAGGCGGAGGTGTGTGCTGCAAATTCAGCCGTTCCAAAAAGAATGTTACTCTCTGTGCTGTCTTGTCAATATCAGTGGAATCTTGGTAAGAGTAAGAGTTCGCAGCCCATTTTTTGTCAGTGTGGCAAAGGCTCAGCCCGACATCCAGTAGAATATGAATCAATTCAAACCCTATTTTTCATATTTTACATATCAGAGCCACTATGTGCCCCATAAGCAGCTGGTGTGATTCTTATTGTGGTCGTAAGTCAAGCTCGACCAAAAACTGCATTACAACTGTAGTTCTGCATTGTAGCTAGAAAAGAAGAAGCCAATCGGCTGAATTATCATGAACTCTATTAGTGTTCGGATGAGCAATTTCTCACAAAAGCCCCTGACAGTTACAGTTTGTGGCCTAGTTCTATGAATTCCAGCCATCTTCATAACTGCTAAGGGAGGCATGAGATTGAGCAACACCACTTGTGTTGAATATCAGCTATAGTGTGTTGTGGTTTGTCCAGCCAGCTGAGTGGCTCATAGTGTTGGGCTGGATCATCTGAAGGACTGTGACAGAATTTACAACTTGTGTTTGAACATGTGAAATCAGTATGGTTGTGGTGTTCATGTTTGTGACGTTAGGCCGAATTAACAGGTGTAGACTTTACTTACAAAGAGGTAAAGATCTGTGTATCAATTGTAGAGCAAATGATTCTCTATCTCTGGTGCTCAATTAGGTTGGCAGTCATGTGAAGATATGAAAGAGTTGTTACTGTAGTCAAGCCTGACTATAGTAAGTCCAACCTGAATTGAACAAGGCCTGAGCTATTGCTAGAATTGTAGCCATTGGGTCTTTTTTGCAGGATTAACCCCTGTCTTGGTTCTGTAATGAACGCAAACCTCTGGCAATGAAATGATACAATCGACATTTTTTACAAAACAATTCTGGCGTGGTAATTACAGCATAACAGAAATGTGAATTGTCTGCAGTGACAGGGATACAAAAGAATGAAATGTTTTTTCGTGGTAATGCCACATTCGCATTCTTGGCGAGGATTGCATTTTTTCTACAGATGAGGTATCTTTGCGAGACTGTATGAGGCTCTCAACAGGTTGTGGCATCTTGCAGATTTTGAACGGGCTGCTAGACGAAGCCCACTCTCTCCGAGCGTCTGGCCTTACTGCCGGTACGACACCTGTGACGCGCGCTATTGGGTACCGGCAAGCATTGGAGTGGCTAGAGAGCGTTCAGGAGACGGGTGTAGCTACTGAAGACGAGGTCAAGGCACTAGCGTCCAGCATACAGGCCGCATCCAGGCAGCTATCTGGCTCTCAAATCAAGTTCCATCGAAAGGATGATCAGTTCCAGTGGGTCGATGCTTCCGCTGGAGTAGATGGCGTGACAGAGCATATCCTCGCCGAGTTCTCAGCACCTGAACATGCAGGTATCTGTGAGTCAACACCTCTCGAGCCGATTACGTTCCTTCTGTGTTTAGTAGCCTTATGCACCACGTGCTTGAAGTGTTAGCCCTCAATCATTCGTCTGCAAGTCGCCGTTTAACGCGATGAGAGGTTTTGCAGGTGGCAGTACTGAGCGCGGAAGACTCTCCAAGCAAGAACTTGATGCCATAAAGCGCTATGTTACTCAGTGGAAACTGCTGGACAGGCCTGAGGCGATAGCGACCGTGGTAGAGTGGCTCAAACGGCATGGCTACGTGCCGAGATAGCTGCAACGGCTAAGACAATATTTTTTTTATAACAATGTCAGAAGGCTTTCCCGAGTGAAATTGTTCTGGACATTCTTGCGACATATTAACTTCGTTCGTTCTGAGTATGTATGATGAGAAATGGTACACTTTCCTTCGCACTTTTATTGTTAATGGGCGAGAAACTCGTGTCCTGGGTTCCGTTTTTATTGTTTTGCACAAGGCTTTGTGCAGTACGTTACAGGACGTTCACTCAGTCCCTTGGCAACGTCTTGTGCATGCTGATGCTGCTGTTAAACTTTACTTTCGTGAGGTATCTCGTAAGGTGCAACTTTGCATTCCACCCCGTTACTTCAGTTTAGCAAGTGGTGTATCTGATAGCATTGGTGTAGTTGACATCGGTAAATTGTGCAGGGTATTCTTGTTCCGCTGTTTCTTATCTTGGGGCGAAATGGCTTGGCTGCGTACAATATAAAGACAAGGTGCAGTTGAAGTAGATAGGTAATTCTTGCTGTGCTGGAGATTGAGGAATGCCAGTACTATTCTACAAGGCACCTGCAGCACCTTGTTGAAAAGTATTCGCTTTGGTGATACGTACTTGGTCAGACGTGAGAGTGCAATTGGCGAGACTTTTTTGTAAGCGGCTGTGTTTAACCTTACACAAAGAAAGTCTCGACGCATCTATCGTCATTCAGTCAACGAAGTCCTTTGGGGTTACAAGACTAATTTTTTACAGCTTATTGAACAGTGTCTTAGGCAGGTGTGCATCGAGGTTGCGACCAGAGTTAAACTATCATATTCAAGCTCTTACCTTCCCTGGTCTTGGAGAGACTCGTTCAAGAATCAGGAGCCTATGATGAATGAGAAAAGTCGGTCAAAATTTAAAAAGCTTGTCAGATCAGACAGGGTGTGCAGCTAGGAAACAAGTAACGGAGCTGAAAGCATCCATGGGATTGCCTGGCTGTCGAATAACGTTACTGACTCCTCGAGAAAAAGCGAGTGCGAATGATGCAGCAATCCATACGTTTGTTCTCACTTTTCTTCCACTTGAGCACTCCTGACATTACAAATACAATTAATCCAGTCGCTAGCATTGCACCATAGCACTTGCAGTTGACTCAATTTCGACTGATTCATTATGGACTCCTTATCGGCAGCCACGCCCAATCCATCTTCCAAGTAAACCGATGTAATGCTTCAAGATGCAACCTGGACATGTTCCTACCGTTGCACCCACACTCTGCAAGCTCCCGAAAAACTCCGATCAGATGGTTCATCTAGTTTTGCAAACATCACTGAATTACATGGAATAATTCTGTGCCCGTCATCCCTTCTTATCAGAAGCTTCTTTCACTCGAACCCATCCCATTTCTCAGCTGTCAGAATGTACTTTTTCCTTGCTACAATGCTATCTGTGACACTAGCTGGATGCACCACTGATTCATCCACATTGAAAATGTCATTGAGGGTCATCAGTAGCACAGCACCTCTGCTCTCGAATCTGCCTCCCGTGGTTGGATGTAGGAGACGACGTGCCAGCACTGTGCTGAGTCCTGCTTTTTGGCAACCATATTACGTCCAATTTTGAATGAAGCCTGCGGAATTGGATACTTCCTAGGGTACATGACATGCTTCATGTCAAGACCCTTGCGGCTGCAAGCTCAGACATATGTCTACACGTCCACCTTTTTTTTTATAAAAGGATGTGCTTGCAAGACGCCCAGCAGAAACTAAAGGGCGAACTGGAAAGTGACATTGTTTCTCACCCAGGTCCCGTTTCCTTGGCAGCATGCACATCCCTGCTGATTTCCACATGCTACATGCTCTGGAGCTGCTTGTTGATAGCTGTTGAACGGCTAGGCTGAACATCTGTGACTGTGTATGGTAGGTTCAACCAGTAGCCTTGGAGAATTTCACCGGAAGGCTTTGTCATTGGATGAAACCTTGGCTATTCGTTTGGAAGTCCTAACCTTGCCAAACGGCTGGGTAGGCCAGCCGTCGAAATGGTGACTATGCATAGTTGTTCACAAGAAAGAATGTAAAGAACCGGCGGAGAGCTCTCTCTGAAGGCAAACATGCGGTCTCCATTCAAATAACAAATGAAGTGACGGAGGGTTGCTCGAGTTTGACAACGGGAAAGCCTTCTTGATTCAGCAGTGTGGTTCCCAAACCAAAATTACAGCACTCTTTTTCCGTCGCTTTACCATGCTAGAAATTGAGAAATGATTCACGGAAACTTATCTCAACAATTCTATCAAATGCCGCCAAGTAGGCTTGAATTTCAGCGTAAAACATGTGCAGCGTGACTCAGACCAGATTGTCTGGCCAGCCCTTTGATAAAAAGATACCAGCGTACAATCTCTTGTCAAGTTGACAAATGCGCTTTAAAACCGGGGTTGTTGCAATGCAATTTTACAGAATGAAAGATAAATATACACAGGTGGCACAGGCGAATATCGTGATTCGCACGACAGATTGTTCGCACGCGTCAACCTACGTTTGGCAGTGATCAAGTTAAGCAATTCTTTGTGTGAACTGCTCTTGATTGTGCGGGTTTCAAGCTGTGCTCTGCTTATAAGACTTTGTATCCAGCACCTGCTTTCCACACATCGCACACAAACCTGCAAAATGTTGAATACGTAACTATGAGATTGAAATAACGAAAGCTGAAATGTAAAGCTTTGTATAGCGGTGAACTGTTTTGTCGTAACGAGACAAACGTGGTTATTAAAGGTTTCACTAGCTCCAGTCAACTGTATAACATGGATGCTCAGCAGCTTGATGTAAAGCTACATTTATGTTAGCTGTGGGATGGAGCACCTTTGGAATACGCGCAATTGTGGCAGTATTTGCCCTGTTGATGAAGAGGCTTCTTACATAGCTCACACTTGGAGGAGTAAGGATTCTTTCCACTATTCTTCTTAATCAACGTGTTTGGAGCCAAGGGTCTACTGGAGGGGCCGCTACCGACGTGGGCATTCCGGCTTCCTTGCTTCCATGTGTCGGGGACAATTACCTACAGGTATATGCACTCAAACCGTGACAGCAACAAGTTAACTATGTCAATTCCGGGGGTAGAGGGAGTTATTGTACCTTAGAGAGTTTCTTTTCGCATTTTTTACAAACCATGGTGAGAGTTTCTATGTACGACTACGGTTCTGCTGGCATGCCATATGCCAATGTTCGAAAGCTCACTATCGGGGAAACTGCACAGTTAGAAGCACAGCTCTGACATTGATGCATTGTTGTTGTGTCACAATTCTTGAAAATTCAACACGCCCGCGACAGAGCATGTTAGAACATCACCACAAAGTCTCTGACGATCAACAGATAGAGCGAACATCAGTTGCGTTAAAAACAATAAGAAACCCGGGTTGCGAGCAGTCAATTTTCTATCGAAGCGCAATGGTGTGGAACATGAGGAGCAGCGAGCTGATTGAACATGTTTCTTTGTATGCATGGCAAGAGTGATTGCCCAACTGGGCACAAACCCTCGCTGCGATGTCGTTAAACTTGGCAACATTGACGTGCACGGTCCTGTCACATAATCCGATTGGTGTGATATTATATGTTGAGTTCAACAGTAGACTTGGAGTGGTATATTAGAGGACTCTCGTTGAGATCTAGATACGAAGTGTTCTCATAAGCGCGAGTTGCAGTTTGTGAAAAGATCGAAAGTATAAAACAATCAACTTATAAGCAGGAAATAATTGAAAAGAACCAGCATCGCGATGGTTATGGAAGAACCCCCTTCATACGAAGCAGTCGTAAAGGCTAGTCAGGTACATCTCAGCACCACCCGCTACACAATTCGGGGCACAAGCCACAAGGCGAGATAATGAATCATCATCAAATGTTGCTCCAGGCTGAAATAGTAGGCACATCAGCTCCACGAATGACAGCTTCAGATACAACTGTGACGGTCACGGACCCGGTTATGCAGCGGGGAGCATCTGGAAGACAGGTCTGGTTTCTGCACTCCGGCCCGTTTTGAGATCTATTCCTACTTTTGTTTGTCGTACGTATCCCGAATTGATGTTGAACTTGCAGTACACATCCTACAAAGTCACCACTCGCACTACTAATCCGAAGTACAAAGCGTGCAACTCTGGGGATGCAATTGTTATGCGGCGCTTTTCCGAGTTCCATATGCTTTACACTAAACTACAAGAGGAGTATCCGGGTGTCATTGTCCCGCCATGCCCAGAAAAGAATCAGATGGAGACATTCCGGATGTCAAGCGCCTTCATCGAACAGCGAAGACAAGCTCTAGAGGTTTTTGTAAATAAAGTTTGCTTTCATCGGATCCTGAAGCACTCCGATTTGTTACGAATGTTTCTGGAAGCTGACGAGACAACCTGGCACATCGAGATGCAGAAGCTGAAGAGCCCTGATAGCGGGGGGATTTTTGGTAAAGTGTCCCAGTTTGCATCAGATATAGTTCATAGTACAAAAAACCTTACAAAGGGACAGTCGGATGACCAAGGGGAGAGCACCGAGTACTTGCAGGTATGAGCGCAAGGTTTCTCTATTCTTCCCCGATGAACTCGAGTGTTAAATTTCTCACATTGCAATCCTACACTTAGAAACCCCTTATTCTGGGACTGGTCATGTATCCCGCCGCTGAAACACTGCCACATTGCAGTACAAAGAGTACGCAACTCATCTAGACCACCATCTCAGAGACGCTTGTGGACGCAGCGCGGAGTTCGTGGCTCGCCAAGCAGCTTATGGAGAAGCATTGAGCAGCTTTGCGACGCAAGTGCACAACATGAGTAAGCTCGAAGATGGTCCAGCAGCAACAGCTTTTATTGATTTGCACAGCGCGGCGGTGGCCATTGCTCACGAGCACTCCGTGTCTCAGGCACACATGAATCGGTGTGTTAATCTTACCTTTCCAGCCACATGTGGATCGACGGAAACAACGAAAGATCGTTGCGATGACTTGCTCACTGTTTGATGCGTACAGTATCTTCGCAGCTCCTATGAAGGAGCAACATCTTGCTATACGCAGCCTTAAGGACACAATGCACGCTAGGAGCTGTGCGCTATCTCACAAGGCACAGTCTGAAGCTTCTGTTCAAGCTGCTCGTACTCGCCTTACCTCCATCCGAGCAACCGGCAAGCCTGAGGTTGTTATCGCGGTGTGCATCTGGTCCCTTTTATACACGTAGTTAGTAATCCATCTCAAGCAGGAGTGATTCACCACGGCAATAATGTAAACCACGGATGGCTTACAGCAGACCAGATAGGCCTGCCTTCAAATTGATCGGAGCTTTTTTAGAGGGATTGATGGATGAACACTCTGTTGTCCTCATTACCTTATGATGAGCTGTGAAATGCATCATTCATTTAGGATATGACGTGTGGTAAACTTTGCGCCGTACAAGGTATTATCTTACCTTGAATACTGTGGGAAATTACTCGTTTGAATGAGTTATCACCAAGGAGCAAATGCTTTCTTCTATTGATTGCTTGGAACCCATGAGTGAAAACACTGCAGGTTTTGTAATTCGTGGGTTTTGATGCAGATGAAAAATGAAGTGGCAAAATTTATCACAGGAAATTTTACACATTTGAAGGCGGTGAATCATCTTCTCCCGTTTGGAACCAAAGAATCACATCTAATCACATCAACCCCCTTGCCTGAGCAACTGTAAAGGTTCACCATGTTGCACATTATTGTGCTGTGTGGTAGTGCAATTGAATTTTTTTTTTTGCTCAATAAAAATATTTCAAATTTTTAGGGGGGAGCTGGATTAATATAATCTTAACTGTTTTGCCCATTCCCTGCCATAATCGACTCTCCAATTGGTAGTGTAGTCTGCTCTTCCTATTCCGTATTTTGGGACAGGCATTTTTACTTTGGGTCATCAAGGGGTTCGGATGAACAGGAGCTCGTAGTTCACAACAACATCGACATGGGTACTGCTGCAAATCAGCTTTACAGTCACAAAACATTCGCAGTTCCATAAATCCAAGATTCTAGACAATTTTGACAATGGGGTGCAAGCACTTGTTCTAGATTGTTTTTGTAGTTCGTGCCTAGCCTTTCTCACAGTCAACTACATGTCCCTCACATTCTGCAAATCTCTCAGCGATGTGTCTACTGGAATAGCATTGGGTTAAGATTGGAAGAAGTAGATCAGATTGCCAAGTGTGGTTTGTGCTTGTTCGAACCTCACAGTGGGTTCAGTGTTGTCCTCTGTAGTACTCTTGCATCATCACCAGTTTTCACTGCAAGCTTGGTTTTGCCTCAGAGACCGGAGAGTGTGGATTCAAGCAGCTCCCTCCCATCAGGCTTGAGGACTGATTCCCGACGTCGAAACTCTAGTCTTATGTAATTTGGCTCACCAAAATTTCTTGCCAGTGCTGAGATCTTGATGGTAAGGTTTGGGATCCTTTTCAATACCTTACCAAAATCTCACAATCGCGCACAACCATTGACGTCAAGCTCGTCCACTCTCCTTATTGGATGACACAAGACGACAGGCCTCTTTTATTTGTGACGAGTATTCTACTCTTGCTCTGATGAATTTTCAATCGGTCGCATCATACGAATTTGGTCTGCTGCTTGTTCAGTGGACACTTGGTAATTCGGCTATGGATAATCTGGATCTTGCTCTAATTCGTACGAAACTGGAGACTACGTTTTCTTCGCTCGGAAGACCCGCCAGATTATTCGTATGTCTCGTTATGTCGCACACTGTAATTCGTATGTAAAATTTGAGCCATGGCAGCTGTGAGCGGGCTTTGCAGCTGGAGGTTAATGATGGATAGAGTGTGACGATCCTTGTCCTTAACTACTACATCTCTTCTTAAGCAGGTGCACTGATACTCCTTTATATAGTATATGCAATAGGTCATTTAATGTACTGAATTGTCGAGAGTAGATCTCATGCATCTACAGAGTGGTTTCAAGGCTAGGGTAATTAGGGAGGCTTTCCGTTACAGCTTGTGTAGATGAGTTCCTCTAGTAAAGTGACATAAATTTCGCAATAGAACACCGTCTACGAGCAATACAGAATTTTTGTTTTAGTTATTGCAGATTGTGTGTTATGAACGCAGTGTCGCATGTATCCAGTTTTTTACTTGTTTAACAGGAACGTTGTATTGTCGTGTTCGCAATGAGCACAACATGATGTACAGTTATACCTGCAGAAAATACTGTGGTTTGGAAAGTCGTTGCGACAGTACAGCAGGGGCGGAAGTGGTTTTCGACCTATTTGAATTTGAGTCGTGGGTTGTCTGTCCAGGCAGAAGCGAAGCTGAATGAAGCCGAAGAGGCCGAGCGGGCAGCCACAGAAGCTTACAATCAAACTTGCGAGACGATGAATCGCGAGTTGGTGGTGTTTCAGAATGAACGTAGCGGTGATATGACCCGGACTCTGCGAGATTTTGCGCTTGCTCAGGCGAAGTTGGCGCGCGCAAGCTCGCAGCATTGGCGAACGCTAGTGTCTAAAATTAAGCCTACTGTGAATGCTATGTCCAGTAATGACGTCCAAGTTTCTGCAACTGTCTGAAACTGTGTAGGTTTAATTGTAGAGCCTGATTCCCTAGGTGGAGCGCACCAGCATCGGCTCATCTGTGCCCCTCTGAGGAAATCGTCTCGCTGTGTCGTTCTTCTTCTGTAACCTTTTTTATGGGAGAAGTAAGGTTTTGGGATACGTATGCAGATCTTAGCCAAGTTTTGTTACATCTGTGTGCATCAACAATGTAGCCCACAACTTGGAGACATCAATATGTTATTCACACAACATTATGGCCTCCAAACTGTTTACGGTAGCTCACCTACCATCTCGAGGTTCCAACACTGCATGTGGGGGTAGTTTGGTGCATTTCAGTGTAACATGGAACACATAATAGACTCTCGCAATGTCCCTCAATTTTGGACTCAGTGCTGTGTTGAGGTAATATGGAAGAACTGCTCAGTCGTCTTCACAAGGAAGGGTGAGGCCAGCTCGGACTTGAGACGGCAGAGGTTCTCACTCGCTTACGACAGGTCTACGAGCCTGCGTCCGAGTATGAATACCGAAGATTGTTAGCGCCAATCCAAACAGTAGGAAGTTGGAGAGATCAGTTTGGACCTGTACCGGAGGAGATATTTTCCTCTACGTACTCTACGTACTGTTAATGTAAGAGATGAACGCTGGCGGGTGTGAGCAATCAGTGAGTCATCCATACTCGATGTCTCGTCACGTGAAGCAATGGAGCCCACGAGACGAAGAAGCAGGTGTCATGAATCGATGAGTTCAGGGCGCGATGCTTCACTAGCTTACAACCCAACATGTTTTGCTCTCTCAAGTTTCCTCCGGTTTGTGAAGTATGCATCTGGATCACAACTTTGCTTTTTATTAAAAGCTTGGTTCCGCCACATGGCTACGTTGATTTCGATAGTCCGAAAACAACAGCACTTGAGCAACAAGTACTTTTGTGCAATTACTCACCTGCTGAATTGAACTTGATTGGCCTTGAAATCATACTTTGTGGCACGCAGATGTGTGTTTTCTTCGCGCACCCAAGGATGCAAACGGATTTTGCACCCCGCCAAACTGCCCAGCACTTTTTTGTGCGGATGCACTGTATTCACAGACATGCATGCGTCTCATGTAGGTTATCCATGTTTTGGACATTTCGAGCTATTGCAATGTACTGCTCGTGGTGAGAGGGACACACGGTTGTTATGATTACACTTGCGCTGACTCGAGCGTGGCTAGAGGTGAAATAATTCTTTTCAGGGCCTGTTGAGCTGGATATTAAAGTGAGGGACATAGTGAAAATTGTTGAATTATAAGGACTTGGAGAATGTCACGTGCAAATTATGAGCAACAGCACGTTCGCAACAACTGCACTAGATGGCTAGATGGGCACTGCTTCAACGTTAACGCATATATTCATCTGTAAAGTATTTCGTATTTTACTAGTTCCCAGTGTCCTGTTGCACAAAGTGAACTAACAGCGTAACCAACTCGTCCTGGGCGTACTGCTACAACTACGAGGGCACTCTTGGGAGGAAAAAGGCGTTTCAGAACAGACACTGAGATATAATGGATAAACCTGTTGTAGAGTCACCTGATTGGGATAACCTTTCCTTTGGGTTGCAAGACACTGGCCCGGTACGCAGATTTCTTGCAAGAGTACCCTTGCCATGGCAAGAGGATGCAGATTTTCCCATGCTAACAATTCATTTTCACTCCTTATAAATTCACACCTGAATTGAGTGCATACATACCCCTTTGCACCTTGTGTCATCTCATTGGATTGACACATCAAGCATTTCATGCGCTATTCCAAACTTTTTTTGATGCCTACTTAAAGACAACAATAGGCTCTTTGCAGTACATGTTCGTTGCAAAGTGGACAAAAGAGGGAGGATGGAAATCTGAAGGAGTTCAACCGTTCGGCAACCTGTCCATGCCACCTTCTGCACAGGTACTCAATTACGGCCAGGCACTGTTCGAAGGAATGAAAGCACTTTCAAGTGCAAAAGATAGAATCGTTCTGTTTAGGCCGGCACTTAATGCTTCGCGCATGCGCGATGGAGCGAGAAGAATGAGCATGGCGGAACTTCCTGAGAGATTGTTCTTGACCGGAGTAAAGGAGCTTGTCGACGCAAACCGCTCTCACGTGTGTCTCTGATTGGAAAACATTCAATAATTCTGTTCTGGCTGACAAGCGCGTCTTTGGAAAGCAAAGAATCCGAATTCCCAACGTTTCAGGTACCACCGTTGGGCAAAGGCTCAATGTACCTCCGTCCGCTCCTGCTGGGAACAGGCCCCACGCTTGGCCTACAGCCAGCTCCAGAGGTAACATTTGTGATTTTCTCCGCAGCTGTGGGACCTTACTTCAAAAGTGGCGCCATAGGAGCAATTAAGCTGAAAGTTGAAACAAAGTACCACAGGGCCGCGCCTCTAGGAGTTGGTGCCGCGAAATGCGCAGGTGAGAAAATCAAGAATGAAAATGTACTTTCTTTATGACTTCGTGCTTTTTCTATCATTCATGGTCATGCGCTGCCAGCGAAGTTGGATCCATCGGATCTGGACGCATCGCCTGATAATTTTGAAAACAGCGGATACTCATCACTTAAATTGAAGATTTGATAAGAATTTTGACATTTTTGCCCAAAACCACACGGTCATAGTTCAGGCTTCGAGTTGATGCGCGATACTTTTAAAAGGTTTAAATCGCACCGTCACACCAAACACGTGCGTCTTCCGAAAACAAATATAATGTGAAACCCACATTATCACGGCACCGTGGGTGCACATGTTCCGCAATACGATAGCGTTTCGTCATGAAAATCACTATTCTACAACCTTCTATATAATTTTGAATTCGATCATGTTGGTAGCAATGGCTCAAGGTTTGCAGGAAACTACGGAGCTGGGCTTCAAGCTCTGCTTCAAGCCAAGGATGCTGGTTTCACAGACGTGGTTTACTTGGATGCTCGAACTGATACATTCCTTGAGGAGCTCTCTGCGGCTAACATCTTCGTTGCAAAGGTATGGTCACCTGGACGTACTTGTAGCTTTCTGTTGCGCCTGAAGAGAGCACACATCCCCGCACTTACTGTCACTAACGTGATTCTCTAGTAAATATGATTTAGGTTCTCTGGACTGAACCATGGCTGATCATTGAGTGCTCGTACCAACGCCACTCTCACAAACCCGCACAGCCTGTCTAGATTATCCCGTTCAAGTTCAAACCAAGAACGTTACAGTATTGAATGAAAAACATATCGGTTTTTCCGGTAGTGACAGAATCGAGCCAGCACCGTGTCTTTGGTTGAATTCGATGTGATTGTGCGCCATGTGGTGCCGTGCAGAATATACCCCGCACATGGCCATCCACGCACTCGGGATTTAACAAAAATGGGAATTTTAAGCGTGAAATGAAGATGAGTGACACCTCCTTTGTTCTGTGGTCTGGCCGAGCATTCCCATTTAGCATCTACTGTCAGTACATCGATACTTGACGAATCGCAGCTAATAAAAAGCAGTTGAGCTACGTGTCTAAATTCTCACGCTAAAAGAGCAAGCACGAGTGCATTTGGCGTGGTTCTCGTCTGGAGATCATACTGACAAGTACTTTGAGACCCGGTAAATCAAAGCTTGAATCAACACAAGTTGACATTTGGCAGTTTGATATCCGTGAATACGCTGCAACTGGGATGCCCTGTTCTAGAAATTAAGGTGATGATAATCTAAGGATATCTAATACATGTGTTCGCAGCTTCGCAAAGAATTCGGAGTTTCGAAAGAGTCTATTGATACGCCTCAAGACTGCCACATCTTCGTCAGAGATGCTGTGAGATAGGATAGTGCAGATTGGTTTCCTTCATCCGTCAGCCCATACTGGGACAGGATAGGGTGAATACGAGAAATGCTAACACGCATCAAATTCAGTCGGGTGAATCCAGTCGAATACACCGAGTTTGTACTTTTGCTACCCGCCATTGCCTCGCAATGCAAGATGTTGAAGAAAATCTATCAATCCAACCAGCCACTTGAGACTGGAACACAGTTATAGTTCATACGCTTCGTCAGTCGAATTTTCCGTTGAACGGAACGTGACATGATTCAAGCTTTTTCAAATTGGTCGAACTGTACTGCTGGGAAACAGCGAAGTTCGCCAATAAGTTCAAATTTGAGATGTGATGAAGTAAAAGTATTGCAATCTAACATTCAAGTTTCGATTCAACGGAGCAATCACGAATCTAGTTAGACAACCCATCGTCCCACCAACACGCATTCTAATTTTTACCCTTCCTGAGATATATAAACGCGTTCAGGTGTATGTTTTGTAAATGAAGAGTAATTATTGTTACCTGTCCTGCCCTGAAACGGCGTGAAAATGTGGCGACCCAGGTTTTGTCTTGGGATGTACCACAGCGAATAGCTGTTTTAGCTGTGCTTGGATAGTAATTGTAAACAAAATAAATTGTAATATCTGGCGCATTTTTGAGGATTCCTTCCTGCTCATAGGGCCATCAAGCCATCATTGAGTATCTGCAGGGCAACAAGGTGATGACCCCCAAACTTGTGGGAACAATCCTTCCTGGAGTAACCAGAAACAGCATTCTGAAGATTGCTGAGAGCCTTGGTTATGAGGTAAGTGAGGAAGACATCTCCATTCAAGATGCACTAGCCGCAGACGAAGTCTTCACCACTGGTGCTTATCTCCAGCTCTCTCAGCGCCTTCCTGGCCTCTAATAGGGAAGCACAGTACAGTTTTTTTATCAAATATGTACAAGCTATCTTTATTGCTTGAATCCTTTGCCACGTGTGATTGCTTGCAGGCACTGCAGTTGTGGTGTGCCCGGTGGGTAGCTTGACGTACAATGGAGAAACAACGAGCTTCTACGGTGGAGAACAAGCTGGGCCGGTGTGTGTGCAGCTGTACAAAGCCCTGACGTCTCTGCAGACCGAACAGAGTGAAGATCCAGACGGCTGGGTAGTTCCTCTATCTGAGATCGACCAAGTCATTGACACCTTCGAAGAGTAAGCACCCGTAAAAGAAGGCCAGTCCCTGTTTTGGTGGCTTACATAGCCCAGGCGTGTCCTGTACTTGATTGGCGAATCAAGAGGGAATTCCCGGATATCATGCAATATCCCTGTCAATCTGTGCAAGGACATGTGGAAATTATCTCTTTGTAAATTCTTCCCATTTTATTGCACTTTAAAAGCAACCAACACCCAGCTTGTCACTCAGTTTTTTCACATAGTTATTTGTTCCCTAACTGTTGTAGTTTCTGCAACCACTGTCTTCAAACTTCAAGTCGCTAGCATGGAGTACCAGCTGATTTGATACACTCTCACTGAAGTTGGACCCAACGTCCAGTTTCTCCAATTGTGGTTGTACCATTCTCTGGCAGACGCAATTTGACAAATGCAGGTATCAATCCAGCAAGCGTAAAATTGTCACAATCGAAACTTAGGCAAGTCTGAGTTTCAGACAAACTTTGTGCCCCTTGCTGGAACTGCCAACCAATCATTTGATCGAAGAGCCGAAGAAACACTGCTAGATAAGCTTGTCAGCCCCAATCAAACATGCACATTGTACTTGTGAATCAGCTTCTCTGTTGCTTTATTATTATGAACTGATATTCTCAGCTGTTCGCTGTATGAAAATCCTAGCCTCCGCCACATTCATTTTCCTTAGTGAAGTCTTCCCCACTGTGTACTCCAAATTGCAAATGCGTGTAGCTGGCTGACATGTATCACAGTGGCACACCAATTGGTAGGAATCAGAAAGCGCAAAATCCGTCCTGGACTTGATTGACTGTTAACCTCAATCATGCCGTTCATATTGTGGTTCACAGTGTCATGATATACCATTCAACACCCTCGTACAGCTGGCCCCACGTGTCATCGTTGAGGGTATTACTATTCACACGGGTTCAATGAGCTCCACAAAAACCGTCCAGCTGGTCATCAGGCAACAAGGCTGCCTGGTGTAAATACATGCATGCGGTCCATGCATACTCAAGCACTTCGGTATATATACTTCACAACCCGGTGTTTCAGTGAATTGTTAATTTATTTACATGTATCATTTGCATTTCATCGAGGATTGAAAACAGAGCTTGCCACATGGACTGTACTCAAGTTCACAGGTGACACTACAGTATTTCCCGCTGTAACATCCGACCCGTGCCTTTGATTGTCCGTCGCATGCGGTCAATGTCCGCCGCGGGCAGGGGCGATTCAATGTGTGCATTTGGTCATCCGATGCGAGCACTGAATCGTCCGATTCGCCCATGATGCAGATGCCACATCATGTCGCATGCGCTGAACATCCGACGCATGCGCTCTAAAATCCGTCACGGTCATTGTCAGTCCGTTCACATGTAACATGCTGTGGCATGAGGAGTATGCAGTGTTGAAAGTCCATCGCGAGGTTGATATTTTGCTACAACGTGACAACGTGTATTCGCAGATCAACATTCTGAAACTGTTCCTCAAAACGTGTACAGTGGTATTGTTGGTTAATGTTGGACAAGTGTTACACAGAACTTAGCATTCATAAATCCTCCCATAGCCAGCGCCTTAGGGACTACGGTCTGAACCACATGCAAGTAGGAATGAGAAACACACAAAGGAGTAATCGCTGCCAGGCACGCAGGTGTCACCTCGAGCAGAGCTCGCAGACGTGCACCAGTTATACACTCACCCCCTACAGCTTCAATTCGCATCTGGGATATCTTCGACTTCAACGCAGCTTTAAAAGCGTTGAAACAGTACTCAATGCAATTTAGTTCACACGAGTAGGGAGTAACTCTACGACAAAACAAACCAAGCTCTGCACAAATCCTGTCCGCCTGGCTATGACACGGCGCATTATCGTAACAAAGCATAAAGGGCTTCACTGGCCCGGGCAAAGCAGGAGCAGCATCAAGCTTTGCCTTAAGGCCGGCCAAGAACTCCGCAAAACTATCGATTTTACACCCACCAACTATAGTCTGACTGTGCATCAGCCCGTACTCTGCACTGACTGCCGCTACCAAGGTTGTGTGCCTACCTCTTTGATTTTCTACAGTTTTTCTAGCTACTGTTCCCTTCTTTGACCAGCCCAAATTCCTTGTCGAGTACAAATTATACCCAGTTTCGTCAATGAAAATCAATCGATATTCTCGACCTTCAGTGCCGAGGAAAGCTGCAAACTCTCTCCTCTTCTCTTTGTTCAAATCGCTATTCCTAGCTGCGGGCAAACAATACAGACGTTTATGTGTAACAAACTGTCCGTTCAAAGTCCGACTAACAGTAGAAGTGCTCACCCTACGCTGAAAAGTGTCATATATACTATCCGCTACTTGCTTCAAAGTCACGTCCGGTCGCTCTTCTACAATTCTAATCATAGCTTGAATTATTTGAGGGTTTACCTTGTACGGGGCTCTCCCTCCCTTCGGCTTTGCCTTGAACTTTCGCTTCTTGACAATTCTATATGCAGTGTCATCAGGGATGCCAGCACGGTTTGCAACTGCTTTATAGTCCTCATTATTGTCCGCCGTACTTATTATTGTCGTCCTCATTTCGTCTGAAATGACCTCCCCCTTACGACGAACGTAGGGCGCTTGAACAGGCTCGCGGTCTGCCATCCTCTAAGAATTTTCAAGCTACGCGCTGATTCAAGGGAGATCCAAGAGCGCAAAGAAAGAAGCGTATAATTTTTGAGTTGCATCGCAGAAGCATTTATATACTTCTTTGTCGAGCAGTCACAACCACTGCTGTACTGACAGATGGCCCAATGTTTAAATTTTGAATCAAAATTAATAGCTTCCATAGCGAAGTGTGTTACAAGAGAAGCTACCTCCGGTGATGTAAGAGTGCGTACGATACGTGTTATTGCGACTGATAAATACATGTAGACTCCAGTACCATAGACGTGCGGATCACTGTAGGCCAGAACAATTGATCTTTAACAATGCATATGAAACCACGAAAGCATGTTACATGTGAACGGACTGACAATGACCGTGACGGATTTTAGAGCGCATGCTTCGGATGTCCAGCGCATGCGACATGATGTGGCATCTGCATCATGGGCAAATCGGACGATTCAATGCTCGCATCGGATGACCAAATGCACACATTGAATCGCCCCTGCCCGCGGCGGACGATTGACCGCATGCGACGGACAATCAAAGGCACGAGTCGGATGTTACAGCGGGAAATACTGTAGACGAGACCGCATGTGACCATCACATTCGGTGGGGTTTCGGAGCCCGCAAGGTAGTTCGAGCTTAGAATGTAGATTGCTAAGCGTAAGGCCCAGCCAAAGCGTATGCGCAGCGAGTGGCAGCGTCATCAATGCAGTTTCTATTTGCGAGTGACCGATGGACTTTGCAGCATGTCCAGCAAGCAGTTCGACCTTCGAGGTGAACAGCATTGTTCTTGACCTCCTGCAGAAGTCCCATACATATAAACGCATCAACAAATAGAAATGGACACCTTGAGGAGCATGCCGATATCTGTCGTGTCGTAAATTGCCACTTTGCCACCACCCCTTTTCGATGTGCTACTGTGTGCTTGACTACGCACATCTAACTTTTGGTACCTGTCATGCAGTTGATATACTGTAGCAGGGAGGGCCTTGCCTGATTCTCTCATCAAACTTTGATTGCTGAGAACTTTATTATCGACGTCGCAGTGGAAACGCCAACCTCCACAGGAAGACCAATCCAACCTGTAAAACCTCCCCACATTTACACTGAGCGTATGTACGGATCACGAGCAGCAAAGTGTTATCTTTACAGCCCTAGCTATAATTACCTTCTGCTTTTCCGAACAGGAATCTCATAATGAGTCAGGAAACTGTAGAGAGTTGCTACTAGCGGGTCTGACCTCGAGCATGCGGTGCATTCGCCATGGAACATTGTAGTGCTCTACAGTCCGTTCAGTCCTATTTATACCTGTGGCTACTCTCCTGGCACATCCTCACACCCAAACAAAGTATCGATTCCACACAACATAAGAACTGAGAAGGCCCTTCTAGAACACTCCCTCATAAAGTAAAGAAGGTTTATTACCGATGCCAATGCATAACCATCACTCATCCTGTTCAACAGAAACAAATTCACCGTTAAACCACAGGTAATGCAGTAATATGGCTCTGACTGCATCTACATCCTGTCCGCAAACTTCTACATTCCTCTAGAGTGTTCCACACAGCCCCGGAGACTTCCGCGCTTTGCCGCTTGCAAATTAGTTCAAGATCGCTGCCAAAACGTTCCTCCTTTCAGCGGGTTTCGGCACGCTTCAGGCGCTCTTCAAGAATTAGGCGAACTTCCAGTGCAGACGACAACGTAGGTATCCTAAATCATGCGATTGAAAGACACCCATAAATTAAGAAATGGTAAATCGTTCAAAGAAGCGAGTGTGTATTTTGGCGCCTTCTTGGATTCTATCGCTTACCCGGGGTTCATACTCGTTCGGTCTGGCCTGGAGGAATCAGGATCGGGATCGGGATCGGGGCCAGGCCCGAGAATTCGCCGTGAGTGCATGGTGATGAATCGAAGCTCCGGTCTACGTATACGGACCAAGCCACGCTGTAACGGCTTGCAAGGCTCTATCTTAACGCTGAAAGAAGACTAAGATGCAGACTATAGCCTCAAATATCTGTGTAACAACAATTCGTGCTGGTGAAAAAGTAGCGGTGAGTTTCGGGTTGGAGTGTTTTTGTGCCGCGTTGGTGCTGGAGCCTGCCGGTTAGATTGGGAAGTATATCCTCACGATTTCTAGTTTGATTTAGTTGGATTTTGGGCGCTGGTGGGGTACGCCTGCAGGTTGCACGTGTGTCGTATCTTGGAGGCCAGGCAGTGGCGCCAACATGTCACAGCCAGGCCGCGGCACCAGCGGCGAATTTGCGTCTGTGATCAATGTGATGTTGAAGTTGAGCCTGGAAGAGTTGAAGAGCGTGAAAGCGCTGTCGAGCGAACTGATCAGGCTGAAGGAGTCGAGCACAGCGGAAGTAAGTCCAGCTTCCTCTAAATGTTGTAACATGCACTGTAACATAAATGTTACATTGATGTAACACGTGTTACAGGTTTGTGCCTGTCGTGCAATTCTTCTATCTAGGAATCCTGAGAGTGCTTGTGCAGGATAATGTCAAAACGGGCCAGAGAAATTGTGGTATATTCGTCAAAACATTGACAGGTGGAACTGTAACGATACGAGTGGAGCCATCCCAGACGATTCGGGAGCTCAAGGAGAATTACGCGGTGCGATGCAACCTTAAATCGTGCGTACTTCCTGTGGGGTTCGCGATGAAGTGATTCGAAACAGCCGCAGGTCCATGCGGCATTCGGAATCAGCTAGGAATGTGTGTAGTTGTTGATAAACTGCGTGGACCCTGGTAAAAATCACGATGCACCAGGTCCCTTTTTGAGTCTTCCTGTTTGGATGATTCCGCAACTGAGAGTTTCATCCGACGAGACCCTATAATTAGCGACTCGCAGTCTTGAATTCGCCTTCTCTTTGTGTTGTCGATGTTTGTGTAGCACACCACAAACGATTTCTCTGTAGCAGGATCACCATGTGTGTGATATGTAGCGTCATCCAGGAGCTGTAGCCCAATTGTGCACAGGCGATCATTCATGATAACTCTGCAGACTGTAACATGTGCACTCATGTTAGTAGGTTGTCGGCGCTGTTACGACATCTGTAACACTCTAGTAAAGTGAGAAAAATGCAGGCTGCAAAAGGCGTTAGCGTTCCAGATGTCGGGCGCCTGATATTCGCAGGAAAGCAACTCGAGGATGACCATACTTTTGAAAGCTATGGCATTGGAGACGAATCTACAATCCATGAGGTTCTGAGGCTAAAAGGGTGTTCACAAAAAAAATGGTTTTCTCTTTTTGTAAAAAAGAAGTGCAGCAGCTGAATGAAGCATGTGGGACCGACATTCTCAACATCAATGGAATGCTGAAGCAGAAACAACATGCGAGAGAACTGACGGAACGGAAGGTACCAAGAAGTCGTGCACAAGCCTCCCAATGCACGGGGGACTTCTTCAGGTTTATCTTGCTGTACACATGTAGGCGTGTTCAGTTGGTAAATGTAACAATAGGAATACCGTAATGCTGCTTGAAGGGTGGCCACAGGTGATACAACGTTCAAGTTTAGCGCCAAGTGCCCAACTCCACATTGCTGTACACAATATTTTCATCTCAACACACAGCCATGTACATCGCGATCACATCAAATGTATCAACAAGTTGATGCCACTTTTATACTCCCGCCAGCAACTGAGAAAAAACGACAATTGTTACACATTGTGCACAACTTGACGGTTCCTGTACACAGCCATGCTGACATGTAACATTGTTACATTCATCCCAGACACAACATCTTCACGGCTCGTTCGTGATGAGCGGGTCACTCAATTCAAATGTGCAACTCGGCTTTGAATAAATTATTACATTAATAATTAATCGAGTAACTGCCCTCTAGTGCGCCCCTAGGGTAGGGACCATCTCCCGCGTCTGAGGTCGCCGCCCTGACAGCTATTTCTACCAAGCGCTAAGAACCTTCTAATTCAAGCAAAGATGGTCGATTGAAATTTGAGATAAATGTACAGCCATGCATGAACTTTTTTTCCCAATTTTCTTGGACTGCCTGCATGACAGAAGCAGTGCAGCAGCTGCTGTCGCTGTCAAGTCGTTCAAAAGATGTTTGATTGAGATTCGTGCATGCTTTACGTGCGGTCCCGAGTTGATAGCTTCTACATCAGTGAGCCAGCTTCGATGGGCAACTTCTCCTCCTTGTGGTTCGCGTGCAATCTCCTCCTGTAAATGACTGCAGCACCTTTCTGCTGGAATGGTTGTTACAGAGCAAAGCAACCAACCTTTGATAAGTAGTTACTTGTTCACAGGTGGAGCACCTGCTGTTGTTGGCCGATGACTCCAGCAGCCCACGTCAAAACAGAGGAGAAGGACATTGATCATGATCTGTCATCCTTATTGAACAGCTTACATATGTTAGGTCTGCCGCAGCTCAATAGCGTATACACGGTGTTGGGCGATCTCATCAGGCAGAAGGAAGCCAGAAAACCTCAAGTACGCTCGCCTCCAGTACACAATGTTACATGTAACATGAGATATCGTTACATGTAACATCTGTGAAGGGGATATCTGAAAAGCAGACCGCTTGCACGGTGCTCGTCAAAACGTTGACAGGGATAACGATCGAAGTACCCACTAGCCTATCTGAAACAGTTTTGGATCTCAAGAATAAGATTCAGGTGTGGCCCCTTGCTACTCATAACATTACTCTCAGGTGTCAACCATCCAGTGTACACTTGTTACATAACTGCGAAGTCTGTACACAAGTAGTACTGTAACTATTGCACTTGTGTACAGAAGTGCCTGTTCTGTAACAAATACAAGGCGTAGCCTGGTGTGCAGCTGAAAGAAGGATTTCCGATCTGCCTGGAACGCATCATCTTCGCAGGGGAAGAGCTTGAAAACAAACGAACACTTGGAAGCTACGGGATTCGTCACCAATCAGAACTGCATCTTGTTCTCAGACTCAGAGGATGCTGAAGCGGCGTCCACGAACGAAAGCCCTTCTTGAGCTGCATCGTAGAAGAGGTTTGTACTAGCAGAGATAGCGGGCTTATGGAGAGTTTACAGTGCAATCAAGCCTTAGCCAAGCTGAGAGTACACTGCTGACTACAGTGCTTATCTCTGTACCTGCGCTATTCGAATTCCAAATGACAGCGGCAAGCAACTGAATTCAAATGCGCAGTAACAGACTTCTTTCACCACAGCGCAACTATAAATTGGTTGAATGTTATTGTAGAGAGGACATGATACTTGTTCTACAGGTTTTACCGACGTAACTTCTGAGCGAGTCGTTGTAGCTTCTCTGGTCCTTTTCGAAATTATTCTTCACAAGCCGTCTCAGGACTCCTGAGCTTCGTGAAACAGCGGCCACAGCTTGAAATGTGGCTAGAAAACACTTCATTAAAAAAGCCGTTTGAGGCAGACAGGTCATTGGCGCATCTCGCGTAAACGGGCACAAAGTGATGTCATGTTTGACGTACATGTTGTCACCAGCAATCAACTGGTTGGCGCTGGTCACACAGCGAAGCTTCGAGATCAATCTATTTCACGACGCAAGACGTTCTCCGCCG
>JAULKQ010029632.1:7184-31051 GCA_032356285.1 Smithsoniella earleae | reverse complement strand
GTTGACATCAACCTCTGGCTCCCTGAGTGACTCGTCGAAAGCATGGAAGCTTCTAGAAGATGCGGCGGCGCAGAGCCCGTCACGACGCAGCGTCCTAGCGCGTCCACGGGTGGGGACAAAGTACACCACTGTCTTTGCTGAAGAGTCCATGACCATCCACGTCACCGTCACCAACCCCCTGGACCTCGACATCCAAGTCAACAACTTCCGTATCGCCTGCAGCAGTTGCTATTCGTCATCCAGTGCCTCGAGGGCGCTTGCTGAGGCAGAGGTGTTCCCAGCGTCTGTGCTGATACCGACCAACCTGTCCGACCTCTGTGCGAAGTCCAGCGAGTGCTCGGAGCTGGTAGAGGTTGAAGTGCAGAATTTTGTACTGGGGCCAAGGGAAACAGTGACCCGTGCCCTGACCGTGCGGCCTACGACTTCTGGATGGCTGTACATTGGCGGTGTCTGCTGGGAGGTCGACCTGGCTACAGACCCTGCAAGTGTGTTGCTCTCCCCTTCCACAGGTTCTGCAGACTTTGGCGCTTGGGATCCACACATACAGGCTGCTGCCTTGTTCAAGCCCAGTGTACAGCGGCTGAAGTACGCATCGCACGAGGAGAGCCTCAACGCAGCTACCAAGACGAGAGGGATGATGATTGCTACTGCCCTCAAGAACGCTGACACTGTACAGCCCCCTCGCCTGAATTACACCGAGCACAAGTGCCTGGCCTTCCGCCTCCTGAAGCCTGGACCGATGCTTCTTCTCAGGCCAGCTACCTGTAGCATGCAGCTCTCAGCGCCTCAGGTTCCCCAGGACGTACTACAGCAACTGTTCGCCGATTGGGGCTCCCACCCTGAGGTTAGCTTGCCTGAAACCCTGCACGTCGGTGAGCTGGCTCCGCTTGCCTTTGTTGTCTCGAAGCCTGCTGGCTGCGCTGTGACCAATGTGGAGCTCCAAACCACTGGAGCAGACGTTTCTCTGCAGCCGTCGTTCTGCCCAGGTGAGCCTCGACATAGCTGCTCATGTGCGGCAAAATCGCTGTTTTTGTTGCCCGATTCATTTTGTCGTCTACGCAGGAAAGCTTGCGAGTGCGCCTGGAGCTGCGCTCATAGAGGCAGTGTGCGCTTTCGGTCCTATATCTCAGCAGGGCATTCATCGCCATTCAGGCGATGGGAGTGATGATAGCGTGTCAAACTTTCCAGTAGTTGTTGATGAGAGCTGTTGGGTTCGCGGCAGTGATGGGATGGAACATATGCGCCTTCCTGTGTGGATCCATCCCCGTAGCAGAGGTACGAGCTCCTGTTTTGTTTTATTTGGTCTCAAATGTCCCTCTTTTTGTGCTGTCAGTGAGCACAAAATGAAGTAATATGGCCTGGAGTCATCCAGTGTTTGTGGATTTCATTCCTTGTTCACATACGTCCCTTTTCAAAGCTCGCTCTCGTGAAGTGCAAGTTTAACCTTGCGACAAGGGTACCAGCAGTGAAATACTTGCGCCAAAATTCGTTTCTGACTCTGTGTTATTCAGCCACAGGCACCCATTTCTACATGGAGTCATTGTTTATAGCTTACCCGCTGTATGTTTGTGTAGCCGTCTAATATCTCAATGGGTCTAGCTGATGGGCGCCGCCTCTGGTAACCTGATGCAGATGCGAGGATGTTTTCCCATTATCTCGTCAACGTACAAAAATTATCGTATCTACATGGGTCATGAATTGGCGCATACAATTTTGAAGGGAACGGTCTGGTGGCAGTAGAAGCTGTTTTGTTTTATATAGCTTTTGGGCTTTGCGGCGACCGGCTTGGTTTCAATGCGTTTACATGCCGTCATCCATTGAAGCGATCATATTGCTGTTCGGGCATGAAGGATATATAGGTTGTATGGATGGTGGTGATCATTTGAGATAAAATTTCCTGCTTGCCGATATGTAATGTGTTGCAGGAGCTCTTACTCTGAGGTTGCAGCTATCATACGAGGATGCGGGTGCAAATTTCCGAGTTACACAGTTCCAGCACAAGTTCCAGGTGGAGGCGCTGCTTGCGTGTCGAGGAATGAAAATGGTTCCATCCGTAGCCTCCCTAATGGACTGGAACCTCGTTGCTGAGTTATTGGGCAGCCAGTATGCATCAGGTTTGTCAGCGAGCACAGTTGAGTTGAAGGTGAAAGAAGTTGCTGTAGTGTCGAGGGTGTGGGAGGGTGTCCGGGCTAACAGTGCTGCTCCAAGCAAGTTTGAGTTGACCAACTCTCTGCCTGGAAAGTTGTGTAGCTTTAGCACAGTGTGTAATACGGTAGACGAGTTGATTTTGGGAGGAGGAGGTCAGTCAAATGGTGTTGTCGCTGATGTGAGTATTCGTGGGATGGTAAACGAAGACTATGTGAACAGTGCTCACGAATTTCAGCCTGTAGTTGTGTGGCAGCTGGATAGTGGGAATTCATCCAGAGTTGGTGTCTCCCGGCTTCCGGCTACTTCCCCGGTTGAAATGATGCGGGAGCAGGCTGTTAGGATGGTTGCACAAGTCCAGGATCTAGGTGGCAGAGGGGCCATGGTGAATACTGATGCTACCGTGAAAGGTGGCAATGCTAGTAGCAGTATTTTTGTTGTGCAAAGGGATCAGAATGAAGGGTACACTGACGTCGATGTTGTTCTGCGTGTCCGAAATGAAAGCCCTGAAGCGCTAGATGTGTGTGTGGATTGCGGTGATATGGTGCAAGCAAGCGTGCCAAGCGCTCCTGGAGCCCTGTCTCAGCGTAGTTTGGCTGGAAAGAGCTGTGTTATGATGCCTCAGGCTGCGTCACACCTCTGGCTCGGCACTGTGCGACATCGCTTGCAAAAGCTTGCGAGCTTAGCGGAATGCGAGCTGCCTGTCCAGTTACGGTTGTTGGGACACGGGCCGTTCTCAGTACGGAATTACGCCTGCCTGTGGCAACTGGCGACTGGTGAAGCTGCTACAAGGTCTGTCCAAGGCCCAGAGCTCACGATTTTAGTTGAAGCCCCGCAATGAGACTCCTAGTCTAGTTTGAGACTCTGTGAATTCTGAACTTGAAGGGTTGTTCGGACGCGAGTGCAATGCGCATCTCATAATGTATCGCAGGGTGGGTTTGATGGGTAAGGTAGTGTACCTGCAATACAGTTTAATTTTGTTTTGAGGCGTTTCATGCATGCCTATTGTTGCGGTGTTTGTTATTATTATCGTTGATCTGCTTCATGAGTAGCAGCGAGGAATCCTTGGGTAATACTGGATATCATGATAATTGTCGCATACAACGTTAGGGAACTGCGTTAGCTGATCTTATCTGAGCGAATTCATGAAAGCTACATAAAACAGAAAAATCGTCTCGAGGGCTGCTCGTGTTCCCCATCTGTTCGACTGGTGGATGTAGCGCGCATTTCGGGCGGTGCAGTGATTATGGTGATTTAGTGCTGAAGCTGATTTAGTGTACTATTGCACCTCGTTTTGCGCGTTCTGTACAGAGACTACATGTAGTTTGTAGTCTTCTAGGATCAAACAATTAGATCATGTTGCTCTGTGCACATGGTTGTAACTCGACTTTACCGTACATTACTAGGTGTACGAAAGTGCATTAAATAGGACAATGAGTAATTGTTGGGGAAGACCACCTCGAAATTGGGACTAGAACGCCGGGACCATCAACAGACACGGCTCGGGTGGGAACAATTTCTGTACGAGTGGGGTCTCCCTGTAAGACATTCTCAGGCTTCTGTTAGCGGATGCTTTGCAACAAGGTGTCAAACCTGTAGGATCATGCAAGTTTTAGAGACGCTTTTGGGCTCAATGGAAAACCAACGAAATGTCAACACGTCCACAGCAGATGGATGAACAAGAGGTCGCGTCTTGCATGTTGAGGTTGCATACTTCGAACTTAGGGCTCGAGCGAAAACGATGGGAATGCTCCAACCTCAAAGAAAACTAATCAGAACGCTCTGAAGCGCGTATACTAGCAAAAGCCAGCTTTCCGTCCCAGGCACAAACTATGAAATGCGCATTTCCGCACCTGTACTTAGTAGGAATCTAGAGAGCACTGCGATAACGAGCTTACAACAGAGCATTTTCTTACACAGTGAATAATGGGGTCTTGCGTGTGTGGTGATTAAAGCTTGTTGCTCGGAGAGTCAGGAAGAGGTTTTGTCGTATGGCTGACAGAGAAGACACGGGGTTCGTTGTTGGACCAGTAAGCAGCAGTGAAAACTTTGAGCAAGATCCATCGGTAGCGTTCCCATCGCAAATTTTCGACATGTACTTCGTTTTCTTCTAATTTCGCTGTGTTATCTACAATTTCGCTGTTGCTTTCTTGTTATTGCGATCACCTTCAGTCTCACATAAACTGCTCACTCTTATTGTTGTTTTATAAGTCTTATATGCAGGTATGGGATATAATCGTGGTGGGGGCAGGCGTTGCTGGTTCCTCGCTGGCACATCAGCAAGGAGTGGTACGTCGGCAGAGCATCAGCGCAGACCAAAAGCACTGAAGAGCAGTTGGGCTGAAATAAATGTGTTTCTTGTCAGCAAGTACATCTTCTTATTTTCGTTTTACTGTAGGACGGCAGGAGAGCATTGGTGTTGGAGAAGTGTCTTACCCAGCCAGACAGGATTGTTGGCGAGCTACTTCAGCCTGGCGGGTATCTTGTGTTGAAGAAAATGGGTCTAGAAGAGTGTGTGCAAGGCATTGATGCTCAGGAAGTTTACGGTTATGCACTGTTCAAAGGCGACAAACGGGTACCGGTTAAGTATCCGGTCGAGGGATACTCCGAGGATGTCTGTGGGCGCAGCTTTCACCACGGACGGTGTGCCTACCATATCGACGGATTCACCGCATATTACGCTTCTTCATTCTCTTAAACTATTACCGCGCAGATTCATTCAGCAGCTGAGGCACAAAGCTGCGGCCCAGGCTTCAGTGTGTATGCGACAAGGTGTCGCCGTGAAGCTGCTTTCCGCAGATGGCGCCGAATGGCAAGAGAACAGCAACGAGCCGGTGGCCGGAGTTGAATACAAGGCTAGCGACGGGAGTGTGCGACAGGCATTTGCTCACCTGACGGTTGCTTGTGATGGAATGTACTCTATGCTAAGAAAGCGGCTTCATGAAAAAGCAAACTCAGTCAGGTACATTTCCGCTGTTACATTCCAAGGCACACGATATTACACACGCCCTACAGTTTCGATGTTATTGACGCTGCGTCCACACATCTAGAACCGGAGGAATTTTGTGGTTTGAATTCGTGAGCTTGGCTTGGAAATGCATGCAAGCGGCCCTGTCCGAAAGCGCTCAGGTTATTGTCCTTCAAACCCGTGCTGCACCAATCGCTTTCTCCATCTATCCATGATCCTTGATGTGAGAATACGTTTGGAGCCGTTGATGGGTCAAGCTAATGCCTGCCATGTGCGAGAATCAGTTTTCCATCACCCCAAGTTTCCTACTTCTGCACCACAGTTTCCTACAGAAAGTTTTTCTCGTGTGGGATCATTCGTGAACCGTAGGTTACAACATCTGCGGCTATCTTCACATCAGAACATCTGAATGCTTTATCATTTCTCAGCCTGGGGTGCCCAAATACTCGCGTGGTACAATCATCAGGAAGCCATTTGTGCACACCACAACATGTATAATGTACTTCTACATTTTCCTATAGTACATGCATGCTTTAGAACTACCTGAGAAAAGGGGACTGTAAACATCGATCCATCGTGTGGATACAGCGTGCTTCTGCTCCAAGAAAGTCCCTAGTAGCCACTGTGAGCTCAAAGTTCTATAGCACATGGTGACATGGCACTTATCCCAGTGTATATCACTGGTGAAACAACAAATATGTCAATGCTGCTCCTTTCATGAAGTAATGGGAGCGGAGTAGATGCTCCTGAATTCTATTTCCAGGGGCTTTTTTCGTGATCTTGGTAGCATTGGAATCTAATCAAGGATATAACTTGGGTGGAACAAGGCTTCGTTACCACTGTCTTCAACCATGGAACAATAGGGATCAATAATTCTGTAGTAAATTAAAACCCTCTCCAGATTGATGTGGGGTAATGGGGAACACGATAATATTAATTTACTTTCCACTCGCTGCCAAAGTGGTAACAGGTCACGCAAAAATTAAAAATTAAATTACTCGACCATGACGTTATGTCCTGTTCGTCAATATACTTAAGGGCGACTCTCTAAGACTAGGCGTACAGCGATACTAGTTAAGTATGGATAGATATCGAGATATCGAGGGCAGATCTTCATGATCTGCATGAGTGGCTACCAGGGGAGCTTGGCCGACATAATGACGGCTAGACCTGGCCGTGGGTCGGAGTAAGCCACCTCCCTGGGAGTGCCACGGGGATAGATGGGGACTCCTGAAACCTTCTGCCATCTTGGTCTGCCCTGTTTACCGGATATCAGTATCTCAAATGCAAGAAATTGAGGGTTGTGTCGAAATGTAAGTTACAAACGGGCTCGACTTCCAGAGAGAGTAAAGTATACTTGAGCATATGTGGTCACTGTAGAGAAGCCCGCACAGCTGTAGATCAGTAATCACGAGCGTTGGTACACCATAAAGAGTCACATTTCTTGGTTGAATGTTTCGAAATGAAGCAGTGTTTGCAAACTTGCCCAGTTTAACCACATTCCAACTGATGATGAGGATGGGGGAAAATTTCAATGCAAGGGCTGCAAGATCAAACTGAGAAACGGTATGTGACTCAAGAATGGATCAGAATTGAAGGAAACATGGGCTGTCTGCGGGCGTGGAACATTTGCTTCGATGTTGAAACTGTAGGACAACCGTGTTCCAACACATCATCCACGACACATAGATCCGTAGAACCGTCATTACACTTCTGTAATCCGCACTATTGCTGGGCTTGGTTGGTAGATCCAAAACTTGTTAGATCAGTCACCATATGAGCAGAGCTTGCTCATGGACACTTATGGCAGTTGACAAGATTCTAAGCGAGGATTCCAGTCAGTTTGTCTAAGAATATAAAGCGGATTCCATGCTCAAGTACTGGCAGGTCAGCTACGCTGTGTGAAAAATGAGTCTTACAATTGGTGCGACATCCCGCAGTAAAAGCTGCAAGAAACACAAGAAAAAATATAAAAAGGAGAACCGTACACTAAATCTCGTCATCCATTGATATTGGATAATGGCAACACTTGTAGTCAGAACATGCCTTTGTTGCAAGTGCTCGTCCGCTGGCTCAATGAGACCTGTTGTAACAATTAAGCACCTCAAACTGAGTCTTTGCAAAACCATCAGGTATAAGCACATGTACGTTGACCAGGCTGAGCACTTGTAAGTTCCAGTTCATTGTAAAGGAATACAAAGCGGAGTGAGGGCTTTTATTTTTTGGAAGCGATTGCTTGGTCGTGTTAATTTAGAATTTGAAACCGTCCCATGAAGAACAAGAGGGACTGCACAACGACTCTAATGGAAAAGGACATTTCGGTTCAAAGCATACACGTTTCTGCCACTGGAAACATTAACGTGTCTCTTGGCACTGAATCTTATGTATGTGTCACGTGGCCAAGCGCCTGTTTTTAACAGGTGGGAATGTTAAGTCAAGCATTCTCAATGGTATACGTACGTACGTGAACTAGACACCTTACAGATCAGAGAACTATCTGTTTTATCTTCGAGGTGCATGTCGTACCCGGAGTCATTGCAGGATGCCTGTGAATCAAACGCAAATACTATTTATTTGCTCTTGGTGTCTTAGTACTAAGGTCTTACCAAAGGCTGCTTCCCTGTTCCAGATATGGCAATTTTAGCTAAGATATGTTGGACTGGTCACAGGTCATAGAAGTCTGTAGCTCTGACACTTCAGCACATGAGGAGTAGGAGCTCACAGTAGGTACTGTACCACATGTTTAGCAGCCTGCTTTGCCTGCAGACCTCAGGCAGTGGATTTCAGGTCACAGAGGGGACTGCTGCTGGTATTCAGCTATTCAGGTCGGACACTACGGTGACCACATAGACTGTCAGTACTCGATTATCTCACACGAAGAGTCCTCGTATCTTTTCACACCTACACAATCTTCATGCCGTTCTGCACAGTGCTGGGTTCTTGGGAAATGATGGCCACCTCCTAATGCGAAGAGCTGAGTAAGCTCCGAGCTATGATTCATCACGCTGGAAATTGTTTGTGGTGTTCACAGGTTGCATGCAAGTCGTAGCTTGAGTCTTCGAGGGTCGGTTGAGTAATCCGATGGCATGCAGGAAGTCAAGTACATTTGTGGGTCTCATCTTGCGCGATATCACGCTGCCGTACCCAAACCACGGCCACGTCATCCTCGGAAACCCATCTCCGATTCTGATATACCCGATCTCGTCCACGGAGGCTAGGGTGCTGGTAGACATTCCCCCGAACAGCAAGACGCCCTCTTCAGCAAATGGGGAGCTCCAGCAGTACTTGCTAGAGACTGTCCACCCACAGCTCCCTGCGGAAATCCAACCAGCTTTCAAAAGCGCCTTGCAGACTGCTAAGCTGCGAAGCATGCAGAACAAGCAACTGGCTGCCAACCCGTTGCACCCTCCTGGAGCTCTGCTGTTGGGCGATTCGTTCAACATGCGGCATCCCCTCACTGGGGGGGGCATGACTGTTGCCTTGTCAGACACCAAGCTGCTTTGTGACATGTTGCAGCCTCTCCCTGACTTCACGGACTGCATCACAACCGCCAAGTGCACATCCGAGTTCTACCTGAAGCGAAAGCCACTTTCGTCAACCATCAACACGCTTGCAAATGCCCTGTACGAAGTTTTCCGGCAGAAGAGCTCCAAGGCACATGAAGAAATGCGACAAGCAGCATTTGACTACCTTGCTCTTGGTATGCACCCTCTCCTCGCAAGCTTGCTTCCTTCTCAAGAGCTTCGTCAGAGCCGAACCTGTGCAGGGGGTAAGAGTAGTTCAGGGCCTGTTGCCCTTCTGTCGGGATTGAATCCAGATCCTGGGTCACTTGTAGCTCACTTCTTCAGTGTGGCTGTGTTTGGTATGAAACGCCTTCCAGTCAAGCAAGGGCTCTATGGTGTGTGGATGGCCCTCCTCTTACTTATTGCAGCAATCAGAATCATTTTACCCATCATCAATGCCGAAGGCATCCGGTATGGCTCCGACTTTCTCAGCGCACTTGCAGTTTGGAATGCCGGCGTATCCTTAGGTATTCGTGTGTGTACAGGTCAGTTTTCTTTCCTGCAGCGGCTCCCAAACCTTACATGAAACGTATTGAAAGGGCAGCAAGCGCAAGATGCGAGTCAGTGCCAGAAATTAAGAGATGACGAACTCAGTTGGCCTTTGGCAAGTGGATGCAGTTTTGATGTGCATCATCTGCATGTGTGTCAATCCCGCCTACCAGTAGGATTAGCCGGGCTTGAGACTTGAGTCGGTAGTATGAACACTGTGTGTTGCAGTAGATTGTGGTTTTTGGGGTAAGACGCCTATTGGGGCTTAACGCTGATCACATGTGACAAAAAATAAGATCTTCGTCCAAATAAGTGCCACTGAAACGATGGAGTGAAATTCCTACAGCCTACAGTGAGGCGGCCGTAAAGCAGTTGGAGTGGGCCATCTAGGTATTGTCACTGTACCATTTTAATGAGACAGCTCCCTATGTTTCAATAGTGAACCAGGCTGCCTGGAACAAAAACAATGTCCCCAATGTGTACACGATGTTCATATCAAATCATAACTTGTGCTCCTAGGTCTCCTATGCTGAAGCGCTAGCTCAGTTCCCCAAGTATGTGGGAGTAGCAAGGCCGCATACTCTGGAATTGCTCGATTGCTGGCCATGAGATTGGGAGTCCAGTAGTTCTTCCTTCCTTGAACAGTCCCATTACTTGAACACGGGTGAGCAGACTGGACTAGAGGTCCATTAAAATTGGTTCCAATTCACTTCAAGCGTTGAAGTGAATGTGTAAACTGGACATGAGAAATGTAGTTGTATGGGATCTGTTTATCAACTTGAGGATTATGTACTAGAAGTGGAGCGCTACTCCGGTGAGCAAATACAGTTTTTTGCAGTACTATTTCCGACGCACGCGCAAAATTATCCTACTCAGTGCCTTATTACGTATTCCTAGTTCAAGTCATTACACACCTTAACACTTGTGCCCGAGTCGCGGACTTGATCATCCGCTAGAGCAAGACAGTTTGTACAACAGTGCTCCAGGTTAATCATTTGACACAACTAGCAAGTTAAAAAACTTGAATTAGCGGTACGACCAGTGATATGACCAGGTGTCGCGACGGAAGTAATGCTGCAAAAAATGGTAGTTTTAATGAGCGTCTCTCTCCAAACAAGTCTTACCTACGTTTGTGCGCCCTCATCTTTGGCAGCGTTTGTTGAATGATAATTCATAACACCGCGACCCAATAAATGTACGACATGATTGAGGGTCAACAATCTATTAAAATCAATACAGATTTCGCGCTCTTCGACTCCCAAATGTGTTCCCCAATAGATGTAAAGTCTCGCTAGATGGTTCCTCAGCCAGTACTGATTTTCCGTCCCCAGATATTTATTGACGCAGATTTCAGCCGAGGTCTATTTTCTAGGAACGGAGTGACAAGCCCGTCAACTTCTGCAACGTGGAGGTTTGTGACTGCAATCTTTGCAGGGCTAAATCTTAACTTTCTTGCGTATGGAATACACTGCAAAATAAAGAGATGTTAAGCATTAAATGTTGAAGAATCGTCAAGTACGTTGTGCAGCACTTGTGCTGCTGTCACTGCGGACACCGGTGACTTTGAGAACTGCTTCGGCATTGGGCTAATTAATGTCAACTGTAATCTACTTGAATATGTTTGCTGCTCATCCAATCAAACAAAGCTGCAGCCGTTTTACTCATCGTTCCTGAAGAGTTTCCAAGCGACAGATGCTAGTGCCTGTGACAAGGCAAGGAGTGTGAGCAAATCCTTACACGAAACTTGCATCTCGTACAGAAGCGGCTATTTTTATCCTTATTCGTGAATTTACTCGCGTCCAATTTCTCGATCCTGCTCGTTGACGCGAAGTACGACGTTTCCAAGGCCCTTATGCATTATCTGCGTTGAATGGCATGGATCGTGTAGTTCCAAGGACAGGCTCGGAATGACAGGGATTAGCACACTTAACCGTCACCTGCTCGTGAACAATTTGCTATTGGTTCTCATCGCAAGTCTTGGGATGGATAAGCTCGAGTACACCTTCTATCGCTCGCAAGTTCCATATTTACCAGTGCTGGATAACAGTATTGCGAGGAGTGGGATTTTTAGGAACCTTGGACTTGAATGCTATACAAAATATAAGTTATTCCCGTAAAGTACCTAGAGTTGACTGATTTCGAGAGTATGGTTTTGTTGATGCACCAAGTCTAACAAACACATGAGGCGCAAAGGTTGTCGCGAAGCTTTGAAACATATAAGGCTTTAGTAGGAAGTTATGTCTAGGTTGTTCTTCGAGTAATCTCGCTGTTTGACGTAGCTTTATGCTCTTTGTATTTATCATGCAGAAGAATTGAGTACTTGTTGACACTGACGAGTGTGGCGACAAAGAATGCTTAGTTGTTTTGGCAAAGTGTGTGCAACCGAGGCCAGTAAGAGCGAGAAGAAGCGCTATAACGACTATGTGCCAGCAGTTTTCCCTGCCAGTTCTCCAGATTGGCGTCAACCACTTGATTCCGTCACAGTTCGCAATATTGGGACAGTCCAGGATTATGTCTCAGAGAACATCCAACGTGCCCCAAAAGTGTCGAGGCGTCTTTGGAGACGAATACGTTTGGACCATGCAAAAATAGCGGCACTTGGCCAAGTAAAGGTGCGTATGGTACTGAGGCAGTCTCCAAGCATCTTGCCCACGGACCCTTGGCTTGCAAACGACGACAGTCATCACCGAATCGCCATCTTTGGAATGCGCTGGTGCAGATTGGAGTGCACTGCTATATTGCATTATTGTCGAGCTTGAAACCGGGCGACAGCTCGCTGTTTGCGGAGGAAATTGTTGTGAGGAAAGATGCAGTGGTTCCAACACTTTTGGCCTATCGCTCTGAAACCGTAGAGGATCAAGCTCGTCGAGTACTCGGTTTAGAGCTGTTAGTCCATTTCCTGAAAGCCCAGGATTCATCTGACTACTCTGAACCAGTCGCGAAGTACACCATGGTAGCGTGAGCCCCTCGCAAGCTTTCGTATGTGCCAAGAGCTCCAAACACCCTAGATTCATTACTGTGGCAATGTTTGCCTGCAGCTCATACAATGTGTCAGGTACTTGCTAACAAGCTGGTTCTGTGCAGCAACGAACTTCTGCAGCACAGCCCTGGCCAAGCGGAGCAGCACATAGCTGCGCTTAGGGTGCTCATCGAGTACATTTCTTACACCCTCAAGCTAGGAATCCCGTTCAGTAACCTCGATGATATCCAATACACAGCCCACTCTTGGCTGCTCCGCACAGCGAAACATGACAGCAACCCTGTGTTAGACATTGACTTCATTCAGTCGTTCCATGGAGACAAATTTTACACAACCATGGAAACTGGTCAGGTTGCACGTGCACTCCTTCAGCAGCTTATCCTTCTTACTGTAGATGCAACAGTTGGAACCCAGGTGTGTCGCAGACATCTCGTGAGAAGTCACGCATGAGAAGTCAAGCAACTTTCTACGTTATTCCATTTGCTTTTTTCATGTGATTACTAGGCAACAACGTATTCCATGTATCACTCAAACAAGTCCCATTCGACTGCAACTCTCCGCTTCAGGTTGTTACAAGAGCACTAGAAAGTATCAGTACCAGACGAGCATGGGATGGGGGCACGAGACAACGCATTACATTGCAAGAACTAAGAACAGGAACACAAACTTGCAGCTCCCAGCTCCTATTTCTAACAGGGCTACTCAATGAATTATCACGGCCGTATCTAGACGAGGCTGACATTCCGGCAGTATTGCGTGTAGTAGCAGATGAAGTAGTGGTGTTAACTCCATCTCAGACCCCAGCGGCACTTGCTGAATCTATTGTGGCTACGGTGTGCGCCATACTGTAAAGCACGCTTTATTTGATACCCCCTTCACATTCGTAGCTTCTACTTGCCAGTGAACAAGCTCCGATATGGTTGTGTGGATGCCTTGCAAGGTTTGAACCGTTTCATTTCATGTGTGCTGATGCTGCGTGTGCCATTACAGGCACCACTGCTGGCATTATCAGATGATGCCTCTGAAGAAAACCAGAGTCATTTAGAGCCACTTGTTACCAAGTGCTATCAGAGCTTGGTTGCAAATCAGACAGAGCCGTCAATGCTGCTGGAAGCACTGGGAACGGCCATTCAATCCAAGGGTAGTCAGGATACCCAAGCAACAATCCGACGAATTCGTGCCTGTCAAATTGCGATCCGGGCTCTCTCTGACGTGCGTGCTTGCCCTGCCATGCTGCTGCTGCTATGAGGTGAACTAAATATCCAGTCAACATGTCTGTTGTAGACGTGAATGAATCAGCTGTTGTCCAGGATTGGAAGGGCAAGGTTGCCTATATACCCGACACGTTGCTTCAAGAGCTCTGCTCGCTGGCAGAGCTGCCGGCAGAAGTTGCGGGAGACCTTCCGCTCCAACAGCAAGCTGCAGCAGATCGTGCAATGTCTGAGCTGCTTCCTCTGTCTGCAAGCCCTCTCAGCAGCCTCCCACAGCAGCGCCTCCTGAAGACTCTGCACAAGCAACTGTCACCATCACACAGACACTCTGCACTCCAGCTTGCGGCTGTGAGCTCTGTGTACTATGGCATTGTCAAGTGTGCTGATGACAAGGTACTTATGGAGAACATGCAGGCGATAGTTGCGCACCTGGGTGGTGCTGCAGCCATTCCGCGTGGCCCTGTACATGCCCTGGAGGTGATTGTCACCAATCAATTCTGCCTCGATATCATCTTCCAGCAGCTGGAGCTATCAGCTGCAGCCCCCAAGATTGTCCCGCTCAATGCATGTTCATCCCTGGAGCTTGGGCGGTCAGGAACATCTCTTTCTGTAACTGGCATACAGCAGGACGCTCTAGTAGCTAAAAAGACGCTTGATTCGCTGCAGATGGACCAACTCGGCCAGAGGTGTGCAATTCAGCTAGCTAGCTTTCCCCTCAGACAATGGAACATAATCTGAATCTGTAATCCCTGCTCAGTATGGTACTTCATCACTACAGGTTGTGTGCGTCAGTTGAAGATGCAGTTGCCGTGCTGCATCACAAGAGATCTAACAAGAATGCCCCCAAGACAACGGTGTGGACCCCGCCTATCGGGGCTATGGATGAACAGAACCTGGACCCCAATGGGCACCATTCAAACCTGGAGCAGAGCATGCTGGCCATGTCCTCCAATGACAAAGGAAACGAGGTGTGTCTGACTGATAAAATTTTGCGTAGCATATATAGGGAAGTAGTGACTATTTTCAACACAAAGTACAGGCCGTTTTGGCTCTAGTTTGGGTAGCGGTGGGTGCTGTTGAATATGGCGCAAAGCATGCTGCAGGTGTAGTCTGCATTTGCTGAAGTGTGGTGGTCACATGCGTCGCCTTAGAGGGCCTTCCAGCATGTGCAGGAACACGCTGACCTGCAGGAAGCCAGTGACCATGCCGCTCAGGATGCAGGCAGTGATATACAAGCTAGTGCCGTTGAAGAGACGGATGCTTTCTTATCATTACCCCCTGCAGCGTCCGACATGCTGCAACTGAATGTGCAAGGCTCAGAGGCTGGGCCCCAATCACCTGTTGCCCTGCCTGTTAGTTTGTCATACAACATCCCAGATAAGGCGCCCAGCTCGTCGTGTGAGCCGGCTGCCGAGTGTGCACAGCCCCGAGAGTTAGAGACTGATAGTATTGTTCCCGTGTTGTCACTTAATACCATTTCTTCTAGGATGCCTATCACCCTTTATCAACCTGACTTAGCACAAGACCAGCCACTGGACTCAGGTCACAGCGCTCTGAAGCCAAACGTTCGTGAGCCACACGAGAGGAATGACGTATTGAAGGGCATTCCTCAATGCTCTGAGACCAGCAGCCCTCCCAAGTTTGTCCTGTCCACACCACGGACAACAGCTAGTGTTGGTTGCAACACTAACCCTGGTCTCCATCCAGGGTCTCGTAACCTCCAAGACAGTAGTAGGTCTCGTTATGAAGAACGCGTTTTACCTGGGCCTGTGGCGGTTGCTGAGCCTCTTCGAGAATCTGTGACACCGTCTCAGCTAAATGGAAGACGCAAGCCCTTACATGTGAACTGTTCGTTGCCATCACCTTCCCCAACTAAATCTGCCAATGGACTGTATCTTCCATGGACTATTGAGGCCTTAAGCACACAGGATCGATATCGGCCAGTCACGCCTGCTTCAAGCACCGCTGGAGTATCGATTTCCAGTCGAACTGGTGGACGGTCTATCCACGCTTTATCTATGAGCCCAGACGTCACTGCGCGTTCCGAAATCACGCAGCTGCATGCCCTACAGTCTCCTTCGTCCATGAGTGTGGTTTCAATGGGGTCAGTTACACGTAGATGTGTGAGATCTGCTCACGTTATCAGGAAAAGTGAGTCGTTCATGACCAATGCGGACTCTCTACTTGAACACTGAGCTTAAATCCGTGTGGTCATGATCATCTCCCGGGAGCTCGTGATGATAGAGCTGTAGACATATTTGCTTGTTTATGTGTCCAGATGGTCTGGAATAGATCATCCGTTTCTGTCCAATATCACCTGTGCATAGTACATAATGGTAACAAGGGCTGTTCGCCTGTAAAGAACGAGGCCTGCATGTAAGGATTCAACCACAGATATGCGAATGGTTTGCTCATGATACTGGGTGCATGTAGTACTTTTCTATGTAAGGGGCACTCTGTTACTCATCGAGCTCTTGGAAGTTGACAAACATTATACTCGACTGTTTTTCACACGCTCAAGTGTAACTCACTGGCGGTCATGCTTGTAAAAGGTAGTATCTTACCTAATGCCACTCAAGAAAGTGCAACACTATGCAAAATCATCTACCAATAGTTGTATCTTGTTCAGGTTCATTTGACAGCCTTTTCATGCATCGAATTCTTCAAGTACAGTTGTAAGGTGCTGAATCCAGAAGCTGGCAAATGTGACAGTGAGGGTGTATGCCTGAGTAAATTTTGCTGCAAGACTTCTGTCATTTTCTGTGCTTTTCCCTCGAAGGCGCTCGTCCAAGGTTCCTCAACTTTTTTCCCTTGCCATGTGTTCTTCAGAAAAGGAGTTTGTAACTAGATGCAGACCTGGCCCAAGGATGCAAGCTGGGAAATGGTAAATGTATGTAACTCCTTGTACCTAGTGACATAACAGATCAAATACAGCTCTGGATAAATAAAAGGAAGAAAGTGTCCGAGCAGCCTTGAATGCACAAACATGTTGGGTTTACACAGCTCGCCAAAGGACTGCACCATATCTATGGACACAGTAGTTTTGTAATAGTTAACTAGCATCAAATCACATCATCGTGTGATTTTGATTGCTTCACATTGAAACCTTTCTTGTTAAATTTGAGTAAGAAATTAGAGCCTTGCTTTGTAAGCAAAGTTAATTCCAAAGCATCCTGTTGGACAACACTTTAGAAAAGAACATCTTCACAACAAGGACAATCCTATTCTGGACTTGTGAGGTTTCAGCAATGCCAACTGCACACCAGGTACAGCTTCAAACACCCTGGATAACAGTTGTGCAGGCATCACAAGAAATACTTGTCATTGAGAGCTGCATCTGTGCTGCACCAAGATTATTCAGACAAGCTGAGTTACCGAGAACAGCATTGCTGAATATTTGATGTAACTTTTTCGTGTTTCCCATCATTTCTCAAATAGCAGCTTGATTGCTCCCGCACTTGCCCCGCTCATCAAACAGCTTCTCTGTATCCTCAACCAACAAGTGAAATAAAGCATAAATGGTGTTGATCAGGTTCACAGGAAGCTTTTCACAAAGTCGATGACACCTTCACAGCTATGTCTAGAGTCCAACACTACATGAAGATTCCTGAAATTAATTGGCACCGCTTCTATTTGTGAAATAACTTTTGGATTAATTTCAGGCAATCGAAAACTTCATAAGTAACGATTGTCGCGACATTCCGGGGCATAGTTTCCTCACATGAGATCACTCCCGGCATGGTGTCACCAGCGTGAACGGAGAGTAATCATGTTAGTGAAGAAGGGTGCGTATGTTTCTGCTTTCTACTGCAGTGTGCACACTCTTTGAGACACCTATTTAGGTTTTTTGTCACGTTTCAACAGCGCATGTGCCCGAGTGCAGAGTTGGCTGCCGACACGTTGGAGTATCCATTGGAGGAGAGCCTGATGGAAACACATGAAGAAACATTTTTAATCTCAAACTAGCCTTATCTCAACATGAAATAACTTTGAGTTCCACTATCGGAAACACACCCAAGTACATCGACGTCGCGGAGTCACACAAGCCCACAACTGCGCGCTTCTAGAAAATAGTCAGATTAGAAGGAAAGTGGCGCCAACACGGTCAAAGACTCTTGAGCAAAGCTTGTTTATATAAATATTATTCTAACGTTATACTTCTGCTTTCTCCTGACAGGAGTTCTTGACATCGTTCTAGATAGCACCCAAGAACATACGAACGGAGGGCTCAACCCATGCTAGACAAGAAATATATTATCACATCGGTTCATTCGAGTAAAACATCAAGGCGTTATCCACACAAGATGCACTGAAGCAGATTATTACTTAACTCTGGCGATACATGTATGCTGGTCGAGGGGCATTTAGAGCTGGGGATAACCAGCTCCCAAGTGGCAGCCTTCAAATTGACCAGATGCGGGTCAAACGCGCTAGCACAATTTTGATTGCACAACAGATATGAGCAGCAGTAATTTGAGGATTGTGCCCGAAAACTTGGGGCTGAGGGGGTGTGACTAGTTCATCGATTTGTGTTGCGAGGAGTGGGTCATAGCGAAGCAGCTCACAAGACGATGTCAGGAGACGTCCTTGACAATTGTGTGCCTTAAGGACTCCCGCCTGTGGTAAAACGAAAATGGAAAAATTCATAACAGAGATTAAAACGTTGATCTACATGATCGTCGCGAGCAGGATTTGAACCTACGCGGGTGACCCCAATGGATTTCGTGCACTAGTGCCAATTCAAGTCCATCGCCTTAACCACTCGGCCATCGCGACTTCGCTGCGATTGGATGAAAAATTGACATACATAAACTCAGATCTAGTACCACATCTACTCGCATAGCCATACTATCGCGACAAAAGTTGAATTGATGTAATATTGTCTACTGTAGTACAATAATCTGCTCACTACTAATGTTCTTTGATAATCACTAGCTCCGTCAGAAGCATGCATTCTAATCAGTAAAGAAAAAAATTATCTCACAGATTGTGCAAATGAGTTCTTTTGCACCAATAACGTCAATGCTATGACCACGAGCGTTGAAACTATACACAGCAGAGATTGGCGTAAGTAGCTATGCTGGGGCAGCTTCTAGGACAACGGTTGCAGACACCTCTTCAACTCCCTGCATAACATAATTTTTAGTGATTCCTAGGAAACTGAAAAGTAATTCGAATGGTACTCAAAAGACTTCCTTAGGACAGATGTACACTCAGGCGGTATTGGAATCGTGAATGTCATAGTGGCACACACCGAATTGCCTGCCCTGCGAACTTGAACTGCCACACTGTCACCTACTTCAGCAATATCCAGGAAAGCATCAACATCTGCGGCTGTGACTATGCGTCGATCATTGATCCGCACGATCACATCACCAGCCAACACACCAGTCAAGCTCCTGCGAGTACCTAACAGACCAGCCTTCCCTGCAGGGCCCTTGGGTTCAACCATCTGCAAGTCATACACCCTCTCAAGCTGTCTTTTCGATCGTTATCCTGGCTACTATGAATCGAATCCTGAGGAGGGGTACCTGGATGAGAGCCCCTTCAGCCACCTTCAGGCTGGACGCAACTGAGGGGGATGCGAACGATATTCCAAGAGTTGGTGTCGCCACTTGGCCATTGACAATCAACTGTGGAACAACACGCTTTACACTATCGATAGGAATGGCAAAGCCCAGCCCTGCGCTTGTCCCGGTGTTGGTGAATATCGCTGTATTAACGCCTATCACTCGTCCTGGAGAATCCAACAAGGGACCGCCAGAATTGCCGGGATTGATAGCCGCGTCCGTCTGAATGCCGCCAGTTATTGTACTCCCTGCAGTTCACGACGACTTAATAAATTTCGTAATGGCGCTGTCCATGTGCAACGACGGATAGCTGTTGTATATTGAGATTACGAACAGTGACGAGTGCATCCAATCGACCTGATCCGTCCACAGATCTAACTCCCATTGCAGTGTCGCCGTGCGATGTGTGATTTAGGTTTACGAGGCTGAGTACCTGCTTGGCTTTGTATGATGCGATCTAAGCCGCTGATTGCGCCGGATGTCAACGTGTGGTCGAACCCGAAAGGATTGCCTATTGCAAACACCTGCTGCCCAACGCGGACATCGGCTGATGAGCCGATTAGTGCTGGCTGGAGAATACTAGGTGGAGCGTCGATCTTGATTACAGCGAGGTCCTTCGATCGAAGCAGCCCTGTCAGCGTGGCTAGGTAGTCTCTCCTCAAGCCTTGAGGATCGAGCAGCGTTACTCGTGCGACCTGGAAGTTGAAAGTTATAAGAAATCGTACACTTTATCAAGTGATAAGATCTTGAAACTGAGAAATGACAAGATACTGACCTTGAAATCTTTCCGCTGAAGGGTGCTGGGGCCAACACTAGATAGGATATTCCCCAGAACATGGTAGTTTGTCACTATGTGACCTTGGCTGGACCATACGAGACCTGAACCGTTCCCCTCTGGCACATCAACCTGCTCAGCATTGTTGTGTCTGTTTTAACCCTAGAAACTTAGTTCTTCCACAGCCATTTTACATGTGCATCATACCACTTGTGACTGCCCACTGCGCCCCTGCAGGGACAAGTCAAAGACATTTACAACGCTACGCGTTGATGATTCGAACACGTTAATACCAACCAGTTCTGAATCTCGTAACCGAGTAGGGGGTGCGGGAGCAGGCGTAACATCTGCTAATTCCAATGCACCCGCGGCCTCATCATTTCCAAGCACGTTAGACGCCACCGTACTTGCTGTCAGCCCTCCCAATGTCTTGGAAAACTCTCTTCGACTGATTCCCGGGCATTCGCTGTGAACACATGTCTTAGATTCTCTGTTCACAGGCTTCTGCACATATTTTGAGGGATTTCGTGTCCGCAGGATCAACAGAGCGCCAGTGCGCAATTTCTTCGTGCTGGAAGCGATACCAGCACATAAGGTCACCCAGGGAAGAGCCCAGCTTCATTGAAGAGTAGTCTGACAATTGAATGTGGTTGACACAGCTCACGCATGTGAAACATGGTGTTCAATCTAAACGTGTCCCTCTCATCGTCAACAATTAACCGGGAGCACATGGAACGAAGTTATGATTTGATATTTTTTATTTCAACTGAACTTTACATGAACGTGCAACCTTCAGATGGCTTGCTAAGTTGTTTTGAATTTCCGGTTTGAAATGCGCGCATTAATGATCGAGATTGCCCACACGGGCTCGCATCATTATGATTCAACGCAGTTTACGATAGGTAAAGCAATTAGTTGTGCTTTGAATTAGCTGTGATTCAGCGAAAGGCACGATAACTTCCTGCTCAGGGCGGACAATTGGGATACTCGTGGCAACGCACCGTGACCAGAATATTACGGGAGTCGCTTGCTTGCGTTGAACTACGCCTGGAGCCGACGCGCATAGTAACTCGGATATGAATTCTCGAGCTCAAGTGTGAACTCTTGCCCTGATAACTGCACAGATCGTGAGATTGCTTAATATCGTGGAACGGAGAATGTAATTATACCGCTGTATGTAAACAATCGCTTCTGTTTCGTAAATCTGGCATACTTCCATGTGATTTGAGTCTTATACGCTGTCCAAACCTCTTTGTAATAACTTGTGGTTGGGGATGCTGTAACCTCCATGCAGCCGATTCAAGTTCAATTAATCACATCCTATAAATATACCTATGCATAGCTGTTACCAGATGTTCCGTTGAGACTCTGGAAACATAATAGGTCTAATTCAGTGCCTAATGCAACTGACACAGCTGTGTAGCTTGATTATTGCACGGGCAGGGCCTCGGGAGTTCAGAAAGTATCGTTAGAATGTGTCCAGACTACGTTAGATAATGAAGAGAACTTAGAAACACAGACAGCTTGACAACATATTCTGACGGGCTCTGGTCCAAGAAGAGGAACGCAAGCCCATGGATGACGATATGGAGACCGTGCCTAACACTCGCGCGGATGGTCGCGCTCTTGAAGAGTTTAGACCGAATATGTGTGCGTTATAATCGATATTGCCTTTCAGTAATGATAATAACGATCTTGAGGACTTACTTCCGAGTCGTACGTGCAGCATTCAAAGTTGGACTATTAAAGCAATCCTCGGGGTCGGCGTATGCTGAATTCGGAAGCACGCAGGTTTCAGTCGCGGTGAATGGCCCAAGACAGGGAGAAACACGTTCTAGTTTCTCTGCTCTGGGATCCCTAAATGTAACAGTAACAATATCACCATTTTCTGGTATGCCAGAGTCGAAGGTGAGGCAAGCACGTTGAATTGCCCTTCTTTATATCATGAAGAGAACCACTGAAGCATCAATATGCTGTGACCCGATTCGCAAAATAATAATGCTTCCAAGCTTCTAGCGGCGCTGCTGTCGCAGGGAGCGGAGGGGCAGTCAATTGCGCTTGCAAAACATGTACGAGAAGCGTTGACATCCGTAGTGCTATTGGAGAGGTATCCAAAAGCGATTGTAGATGTTCATTGCCTTGTCGTCGAGGATGGAGGCTCTGTAGGCGCAGCCTTAATTTCCGCTGCGAGCCTCGCGATTGCTGACGCTGGTGTTGAGTGTCGATGCTTATTATCTGCTGTTTGCATTGTGCGCTCTAACTTCCTCTACTGATGAAGGCGATGCATATAACAGATTCTTTCAAAGCGTTATTATTCAAGTAAGCATTAGCGCAGATATGAACTGTCTTATTATCAGCGTCTTTCTACTTGAATGCGAGATATGGAGCTCTTCCGCTGCTCGAGCAATAAATAAGCGGGAGAATGGACTTTTTCATAATGTATTGGTAACTTCGTGCGTAACATCTATGTATCTTGAGTGTAAACTCGGAGTAAATCCGTAATTTCGTGAAGCCATCTGTCACCCTCAGCGACATGTCAGGTACGCCTAGCCGGTTCTGTCTTGTGGCGTGTGGAGCAATAAAAACATGTTCTATTACGCATGGATTTAGGTAAGAATCGTGGTCTTTTGTTTCATCGTGGGCATCGTGAACAGCTACCTTAGCTACCTTAGATGGGCACATTTTGTACTTAATTTCACATACCCTTTTGGCAATCACATATTTTCGTTTGTCTTGCGGACGAATGAGAGCGAATACTTCGGTTTCCTTGCTGTTCTGAATGTTACACGCAAGATGCAACGTATTTACAATCGGATATATCTGGTTTGTCATGTGCAGCTAATTTCGTAGTATCTGACTAGCGGCTGGTGAATTTTCGGTTTGTGGAAAAATACAGAGGTTTTGTAAGCCAGTTTGGTAATCATACCACTGTTTGTCAAGGTTGTGTGAATTTACAATTGTTTAGGTAACATGTGAAGGTAGCAATTGGAGACCATTTGCTGCTTGATCCAACAAGAGATGAAGAAGAAGCTTCTCAGGCAAGTATTGTTGTTTCAATGGAACCTCGCCATCAGCGAATAGCACATATGGATATTCAAGGGTCGTTTGATCTTGTCCTTTTGCGTGATGCACTGGGCCTGGGGCTATCAGCGTGCGAAGCTTACCGCCCCTTGCTCAAGGATGCTCTAGTTGCAGCGAGTGAAGCAAGGCTTCAAGTACCGATGCGATGACACAGCTGGCAGTAAAACGAAATATTTCCCACACAAGAACTGAAGAGCCGTCAACACCTGTGAATCTTTGCAAGGGGCCTGTCATAATTCAACTTTGGCCGGAACTCCTAGTTCCGAGACCACCTCTTGAATGTATTCTGATTCAGTGAATGAATGTTTGCAAGAGGTTGTTCATGACTGTGAAACAGAGTCACTCCAGAAACTAAAAATGCGTGCCTAGTTCCATGTCCACTGTTCGTGTTCACTTGTTGCTGCTCAACTGAGGTACTTTGTACACAGTCAAATCATATCCCCACATGTAATTTAAATTCAATCAGTTTGTTGTGTAAGAGTGTAGTAACCCGCAACAGTAGATCCGAATGAAGTATGGTTAGAATTGACACTTGAGTTTAACCCAGAAAATCCGCCCAATTCTACTTTTTAAACCAGTACCTGCACAAACATGCTAATCGGGCGTAACTGATGCCATTTGAACAATGTACGGACGGAACGGACGATGTTGTATATATCAGCTGTACGCGTCGAGTTTCGTGTCTGTCAGAGTGTGAATCCATTTTGTTCCACCTTCATGTCATTCAATCTTTCCCTGTGTTTCGATGAGACGTAGCGTCGAGCACGTTTATCCGATTCTCTAGATCTCCTCGAATATCTGCTACCCCAAATTCAAGCAATTATAATACGAACGAGCCTTGCAACGCGAGCTTTTGGTACAAAGTAGGGCCGTAAAGCGTACACACAAAATAGATGGCCAAGCAAAGTCATCTTGTATGAAATCCCGTGTATATGCATCACATTTTTGGAGAAATTGAAATTAGTGTCCCACCTTCAACGATGTAACCTGCTATCTGTGGGCTCCACAATTGATTGAGCTGGCAGGAAGTACATGCTATCACCACCCTTAATTATTCTCAAAAACTGGGAATCGCGTGAAATAAA
>JAULKQ010029522.1:0-31071 GCA_032356285.1 Smithsoniella earleae | reverse complement strand
CACTTAAAGACGTTATTCAGAAAACTAAATTTCAAAATCTGGATATCATCAGTGCTGGAATTATCCCGCCAAATCCTTCAGAATTATTAATGAGCGACCGAATGCAGGAAGCTGTTAAAAGTTTAAGGATCGATTATGAATATATTATTATTGATTCTCCACCCGTTGGACTAGTTACAGATGCTAAGATACTTATGGAAAGGGCCGACCAAACCATTTATATAGTTAGACAAAACGTTTCACCAATTGAAGCAATCAATAATCTGGATATGGATTACCAAAATGGAAAAATCAAGCACATATCTATGATTCTTAATGATTTATCGATTAAAAAAAGTGGCTATGGCTATGGTTATGGTTACGGCTATGGTTATGGCTATGGTTATGGCTATTACGAAGATGACCATAAAAAGAAAAAAGGTATTTTTAACAGGCTGTTTGGCAAAGGCTGAGTAATACTATGAAAATACTTCTCACCGGAGTTGCGGGTTTTATCGGGTATCACACGGCGCACAAGCTACTTTTAGAGGGTTATGAAATTACAGGACTCGATAATCTCAATACATATTACGATGTTGACCTAAAATTAAGGCGACTGGAATCGCTTGGAATTAAAGCCTCACAGATTTCCGATGATGATGTATTGCAAAGTGTGAATTTCAAAAATTTTCAATTCGTAAAAATTGACATTGCAAATAAACATGAGCTTTATGAGGTAATATCAAAATCAAAACCTGATGTAATTATACATCTTGCTGCACAAGCCGGTGTTAGATATTCACTTGATCATCCCGAAAAGTATCTTGAGAGCAATATTCATGGATTTTTAAATCTTATGGAAGCAATTAAAGAAAGGCCATTAAAGCATTTCATCTTTGCTTCCAGTTCTTCAGTTTACGGTCTGAATAAGGAAATCCCATTTAAGACTAATCACCATACTGATCATCCTATTTCACTTTATGCTGCTACAAAAAAGAGCAATGAAATGATGGCGCATACTTACAGCCATTTATTCAATATTCCAATGACAGGCTTGAGGTTTTTTACTGTTTACGGTCCTTGGGGTAGGCCTGACATGGCCATGTTTATTTTCACAAAAAATATCTTAGAAGGAAAAGAAATTAATGTTTATAACAATGGCCAAATGAGTAGGGATTTTACCTATATCAGTGATATTGTCGATTCTATCAGTAAACTAATCGATAAGGTTCCAAATGGTAAAACTCCAAATAATCAAAAAAATTTACTACCAAACGAGAGTACTGCTGCCTATCAATTGTTCAACATAGGATATAATAGCCCTACAAAATTGACGGACTTTATCAAAGCCATAGAAAAACACACCGGTAAAAAAGCAAAAATCAATTTTCAACCTTTACAGCCCGGAGATGTAGAAAACACCTTTGCCGATGTGTCGGATTTATTTGAGTACATCGATTTCAAACCGAAAATAGGGGTGGATGAAGGAGTTGAGAAGTTTGTGGAATGGTTTCGAGGGTATTACAATTGCTAATTTTACCTTTCTTTGGAGCGCATTCTTTATATTAACTTTCTATTTATTTTTGTTTATCTGTTTATCTGTTTATCTGTTTATCTGTTTATCTGATTTTTTGTTTACCTGTAATATTAAGATTCCCATTCTTAATTAGAATTTTTCATATTTGAAAAAAAGCATAGGACTAATTGATAATTACTTTCTACAAATCAACAGAAATTGGAACAAAACATATTTGTAGTTTGCTTGAGATATGCATAGTTACTCATTTGAAAAACTGAATGTCTGGAAAGATAGTCTTGAATTAGTTAAGCTAATTTATAAAGTCACGAAAGGATTTCCATCTGATGAAAAATACGGCTTGATCTCCCAAATGAAAAGAAGTTCTGTTTCAGTAAGTTCTAATATCGCAGAAGGTTCAACAAGGAAAACCGATAAAAATCAATCTCATTTTTATTCGATGGCTTATGGCAGTTTAATCGAATTATTGAATCAATTGATCATTAGTGAGCAATTGCATTTTATTTCCAAGAATGAGCTCGATAGTTTGAGATTAGAAATTGATAAAGTAGCCAATAAACTGAACGCACTTCAAAAATCCAGAATAAGGTAGCGCATTTCTTTTTTTTGTAATTCTCAAATACCATAGTTTTGCCACTAAACAGTTAAACAACTCAACGTTTAAACAATTAAACACTTAAACATCCATTGAAAAACTTCGCTCTCATCGGTGCTGCCGGCTACATTGCTCCACGACATTTAAAAGCCATAAAAGAAACCGGAAATAAATTAACCGCCGCCGTTGACAAACACGACTGTGTTGGAATTATGGACTCATTCTTTCCAAAAGCTGCTTTTTTCACTGAATTCGAACGATTTGACAGACATTTAGAAAAGGAAAAAAGAGAAAATCATCAGGCGGACTACATCAGTATATGCACTCCGAATTATATGCACGATTCCCATATCCGTTTTGCATTGCGCTATGGAGCTGATGCAATTTGTGAAAAACCACTCGTTTTAAACCCCTGGAATGTTGATCACCTTTTGGAATTGCAAAAGGAATCAGGTAAGAAAGTTTATAACATATTGCAATTAAGGCTTCATCCAAGTGTTATTGCATTAAAACAAAAAATTGAAGCGGAGCCGGAAAAGATACACGATATTGATCTAACTTATATTACCTCTCGCGGAAACTGGTATTACGCCTCATGGAAAGGTGACCTTAATAAATCAGGTGGAATAGCTACTAATATTGGAATTCATTTTTTTGATATGTTGATGTGGATTTTTGGACCGGTTCAAAAACGCAAAATTCATTTACATGAACACGATCGCGCGAGTGGAATTCTGGAATTGAAAAATGCAAGAGTTAGATGGTTTTTGAGCATTAACGCAGAAACACTTCCTGATAAGGTCAAAAAATCCGGCTTGAGCACTTACAGATCAATAACGATAGAGGGTGAAGAATTTGAGTTTAGCAAGGGTTTTAATGATCTGCATACGAGGAGTTATGAAAATATAATGGCTGGAAATGGCTTTGAACTCTCAGAAGCCAAACCCTCTATCAATGAAGTATTTGAGATTCGTCAAGCGGAAACTCATCCTCTAAAGGAAGATTATCATCCTCTGGCAAAATTACCCCTGGCACATCATCCTTTCACTAAATCCTGAAATGGCCGAAAAGAAATGGCTGGTTTTTTACACTAAAAGCAGGCATGAGAAAAAATGTTTAGACCTTCTTTTGCGCCGAGGCTATGAAGCATGGCTTCCCATGGTAAAGGAATTAAGACAATGGTCTGATCGCAAAAAAAAAGTAGAAGCTCCTCTCTTTCGCTCTTACATTTTTGTCAATTTGGAAGAACATGAGCTAAGGGAAGTTCTTCAATTACCCGGTATTTCCTGGAACATTCGTCACAATGACAAACCCGCTGTACTGCATTCAAAAGATAAAGAAATCATTGAGCAAATCCTGGAATCAGGATACACCATTGAGGAAGAATCAAATATCGGCGATTTCGAAAAGGGTAAAAAAGTTATAATTACTTCAGGCGCCTTGAAAAACAACAAAGCCATTGTTCTATCAAAAGATAGCCCTTTCGTACTTATTCAACTTGAAAGCATCGACAAAAACATCAAGGTAAAGCTCCCATTTGATACTTTAAAGCTAATTAATACAAATGATGAGTAAAAAAACTACTCATATCTTGTTTTTTATACTTCGTAATTCGTAATTTGACGTTTAATCAACGTAGCCAATGCGAAGTTGATTGTAATTGATTGAATTGCTCGAAACACTCATCACATCTAAGACCAGAATAAAATTGCTGGTCAAATTTTTTTCAAACGCTCACAGTAAGGGTTACCTGAGGAGTTTAGCCAATGAATTTGGTGAATCCACCAATGCAATCCGTCTGGAACTGAATAATTTAAGCGAAGCCGGATTTTTGGTATCCGAAGAAGCCGGAAGAACAATAGAATACCGGGCAAATAGCAAACACCCATTATTTCCTGAATTAAAAAACCTCGCCATGAAATATTTGGGATTGGATAAGATCGCTGAAGAAGTGGTTCAGAAGTTGGGAGATGTAAAAGGCGCATTTATTCACGGTGATTATACGAAAGGCATCGATAGTGGTTTGATTGATCTGGTTTTGATTGGCCATGTAAATAGAGATAATCTTCATCGATTGGTTGTGAAAGCAGAGAAGATGATTAAAAGAAAAATTAGAGCCATGATTCTCTCAGAAGAAGAGTTTATTGGCTTAAAAGATAAATTAGAAGCTGATCAGGCCATTTGGCTGTGGAGAAGCTAATAGTGAATAGTTAAAAATTATTCATTAAACCTACGGACATCGGACTTGAGACTTATGACTCTCTTCGTATTCCGTACTGTTTATTCTGTATGGATTATAATACTTTATTGAATTAGAGTGATCCGATTCTCTTAAGAGTATTATCGTATTATCCTGCTCCGTTCATGTGACTGAGGAGGCGAAGCTGTGTCAAATCAATTGGCAATTAGAAATGAGCAATTAGTAATTTTGAAACAGACCTGCACCTAAACTCTAAACTCGAAACTCTCAACCTCAAACCCTAAACTTTAAACTATTTTTCACACTTCAAATTGAATTTTTAAAGAGATCGCTATAAAACGAGAAATATACTATCATGAATGAGTCCCAAATAACCGTTATTAAACCACAAAAAGGATGGCAACTGATAGATGTTAAAGAAATTATCAGGTACAAAGACCTATTATATTTTCTTGTATTAAGAGGGATCAAAGCAAAATATGCGCAATCTGTTTTGGGTGTAAGCTGGGCTGTTATCCAACCATTATTTACGACGCTTGTTTTTACGGTGATTTTTGGAAATTTAGCCCAGGTAAGTTCAGATGGGATTCCCTATGTTATTTTTAGTTTCACGGCAATGGTCCCATGGAATTATTTCTCAGGTACATTGACGGAATCATCCAATAGTCTTGTGGCAAATGCTAACATGATAACTAAAGTTTATTTTCCAAGAGTTGTATTGCCTCTGGCCGCAGTATTCACAAAATTGCTGGATTTCTGTATCGGTTTTATCACCTTGGCCGGATTTATGATTTACTTTAGATTTGTCCCCTCTATTGATGCCCTTTTTATTCCACTTTTACTTTTGATATTGCTTTTAACATCAATGGGTATAGGAATGATATTGTCTGCAATGGCAGTACAATATCGAGATGTAAAACACGCCATGACTTTTATGACATCTTTGCTCATGTACGCAGCACCTGTTGTATATCCCGCTTCGCTCATCCCGGAAAAGTATCAGTTTTGGTATGCGTTAAATCCGATGGTTGGAGTAATTGAAGGTTTTAGAAGTGCACTTTTAAGTACAAATCCGATGCCCTGGAATTTTATTCTTTCAGGCTTTATTGTAGCAGTAATCGTTTTCGTATTTGGGGCATTTTATTTTAGAAAAATGGAGAAAATTTTTGCAGATGTTGCCTAATTAAAACCTTTTGATTAACAATTGAAAACCATAGATAAAGATACGGTCATTAGCGTTAAAAACCTTAATAAAAGGTATAGGATAGGTTTAGAAGAAACAAAACAGGAGACTTTTGCGATGCAAATATGGCATATGTTAACAGCTCCATTTAGAAATTTTAAAAACCTCAAATCTCTTAGCAATTTCACAGGCACCGAAGACGAAAGTATTTTTTGGGCACTTCGTGATATAACTTTTGAAGTTAAAAAAGGAGAAGTCTTGGGTATTATTGGGCATAATGGTGCCGGTAAAAGTACGCTCCTTAAAATACTAAGTCGTATCACGGAGCCAACGGAAGGGGAAATTCAAATTAAAGGTCGTGTGTCTTCATTGTTGGAAGTTGGAACCGGATTTCATCCTGATTTGACTGGTAGAGAAAATGTATACATGAATGGAACAATTTTGGGGATGTCTAAAAAAGAGATCGATTCAAAATTCAAGGAGATTCATGAATTTTCCGGAATAGGAAAATACATTGACACACCGGTTAAGCGCTATTCTTCCGGAATGAAAGTAAGGCTTGCATTTTCAGTCGCAGCTCACCTCGATCCTGAAATTCTAATTATTGATGAAGTATTGGCAGTGGGAGATGCCGAATTTCAAAAGAAATGTCTTGGTAAAATGGAAGATGTGGCTGGTAAAGGAAGAACGGTTTTGTTTGTAAGTCATAATATGGCGGCAGTACAAAATTTATGTACTCGAGCATTACTTTTAAACAAAGGATTATTAGTAGAAAATGGAGAAACTCATTTGATTATAGACAATTATTTGAATTCTTTTAAACAAAATGCAATTGCCAATATAAATTCAAATAAGAAAACAAGTAAAGTATTTATAAAAGATATTAGCCTTAATTCAAGAGAAAAATTTAACAATGTTAAAAGTGGAGATGATGTTGATTTAATAATAAATATTGCTAAAGGAGACAATTATAGCGAAAAGGATGAATTATCTATTGCTATTCATTTTTACGATAGTCAAGGAAAAAGATTGTTTGTATGTAGTCCATCATTTTATAATAAATCGCTTGGGAGTTTAAGTAATGTTGATATTATCAAATGTAAAATCGAAAATTTTCCTTTAGCAGAAGGAAACTATTCAATTAATATTTGGTACTCTGTGAATAATGAACCCTATCCAGAAATTGACAATGCTTTAAGTTTTTCTGTATATCCTGGAGACTTTTATAAATCGGGTAGATTACCAAAAAAAGATAAAGGAAGCTTGTTTTTAGTGAAACAAAATTGGACAATATGAAATTGTTTAAAGACAATAAACCGAAAGAAATTGATATAATATCTTATCCAAAAAGTGGCAGAACATGGCTTTCTATTATGATCGGATCATATTTAGCACGTCATTTTGGATTAGATGAAGCTCAATTCATTTTTTCAAAAGAGTTAACATCAATCTCTAAAAAAATAAATAAAATTGGCTTAATTAAGATACATCATGATGGGCCAAATTTTTTGAAAAAACCTGAAGAATTAACAATAGATAAAAGTGAATACAAAACACATAAAGTTGTCTTTTTAGTCAGAGACCCAAGAGATATTGTTGTATCTGCTTATTTTGAAAAAAATAAGAGAGTTCCTGCCAGACTAGAAGACCATCCTTATGAAGAATATTTTAAAGGATCAATTAATAAATTCTTGTATCACGACATTGGCAGTTTATCTACCATTATTAGATTCTATAATATTTGGAAAGAGAATTTCAACCTTCCATCGGATATGATAATTGTGAAATATGAAAACCTTGTAAATAATACCTGTATTGAATTTTTGAATATTTTAAGATTTCTCGGGATCAATTCACCTAATATCGAATTGGTTAAGTCGATTGTCTCAGAAAATAGTTTTGATAATTTGAGAACAAAGGAAGAAAAAAACGTCTATAATGATTATTCTTTAAAACCAGGAGACAAAAGTGATTCTGAAAGTTTTAAAGTAAGAAAAGGAAAAATAGGAGGATACGTCGATTATTTTGACGAAAACGAAATAAAGTATTTAAATGATCAAATTGCATCAAAGTTAGATTCAATATACAAGTATTAATGAAAAAGTTTTTAATTAAAAATCTAAATAACGAAAGCTCCGACACTGGCTCGAATTACAAGCATCATATTGAATCAATTACAATTGATGGTATTCCGAGATTTGTAAATATAGAGGACAATTATTCTGAAAATTTCGGTTATCAATGGAATAAATGGCATTCAATTTTATCAGATAAACGCCACCCTAATAATTCTGGGAAAAAATACGATACAATTGTAAAAAGGACCAAATTTGATAAGTTGGAAACGAAGGATAAGACCATTTTAGAATGTGGTTGTGGAGGAGGTGATGATACTGAGGTATTGTTAAAATTTCCTTTTTCGGAAATACATGCTTTTGATCTTAGCAATGCTGTCGATAGAGCAGCTAAATTTTTGAAAGATCCAAGATTAGTGTTTTCACAGGCCAGTATCTTTGATATTCCTTATGAAGATGAGTCATTTGATTTCGTGTATTGCCATAGGGTATTGCAACACACCCCAGATCCGGAAAAGGCATTAAAAAGCATTATGTCAAAAGTAAAACCAGGTGGGGTTCTATTTGTACATAGCTATCATAAATCTAAAAATTATATGAGGCATTTTAAATACAAATACCGTTTCATTACAAAAAGAATATCCGTTAAGAAAATCGAATGGTTTTTAGATAAGTATGCAAATACAATGCACAATCTTATTGAGAAAATGAACAAAAACAGATTTTTAAAGAGAATGGCATATGCCTTCATTCCTTTAGAATACACCCAAAGTTTTGGAAACTTTTCACGAGCTGAAATTATTGAACTTGAAAAACTAGTAACGTTTGATGCATTAACACCTGCTTATGATAAGCCAATGACCTGGGAAACAATGAAAAATATGGTCGAATCTGAAAATTTCGAGATATTGTTTTCCAATCCAAACCCAAGTGGATCACCTATTTATTTGACTGCAAGAAAAATTATATAATGTGTGGAATTCTTGTAAGAAGTAATTCCAATTTAGAAATTGATAAAAATATTTGCAGGGCTTCTCTGGACTCTATGATTCATCGTGGTCCGGATGACCATGGCTTAAGTTATTTTGAAAATAATATGGTCGTTCTTGGTCATCGAAGATTATCAATTGTTGATCTAAGTGAATCCGGGAGACAACCACTATGCAATGAGGACGGCTCTTTATGGATCTCCTTTAATGGTGAAATATATAATTATCTTGAACTGAGGTCGCAGCTTGTAAATAAAGGTCATATTTTCAAATCTCAGACAGACACAGAAGTCATTTTACATGCTTATGAAGAATGGGGTGAATTAGGTGTATTGGAAAGGTTAAATGGAATGTTTTCTTTTTGTATTTATGATAATCTAAAAAAAGAATTCTTCTGTGCACGGGATAGAATCGGGATTAAACCCTTTTTTTATTATAAGGATAGTAAAACGTTCATTGCAGCTTCTGAAGTCAAAGCAATTTTAAAGTGGGACGATATCAATAAGGATTTAGATCGTTCAAAATTTATAGACTATTTCAATTATTTCTACGTACCCGGCCCAACCACAATTTGGAAGAATGTTTTTCAGCTAGCCCCCGGGCATTATTTGAAATTCAAAAAAGGAGAATCACCTGAAGCTAAACAATATTGGTCACTCGATTCTAAAATTGTAAATACAAATAATAAAGAAGCAGAAGAGGAAAGTTGGGATTTGTTAAATGATGCTATTTCAAAGCAAATGATCGCTGATGTTCCTGTTGGCGTATTGTTAAGTGGGGGCTATGATTCAGCCACACTATTATGGCATGCAAGTAAATCCAATCCAAATGTTGCTTCATTTAATATTGGATTTAAAGGTTTTGACAAAAGCGAACATAAGGAAGCAGCTGAAATTTCAGATTTCGTAGGAAATGAACATCACAATATGATGTTAAGTGAAAACTACATGGATGATCTGGAAATGTTGTTTAACTGGTATGACGAACCTTATGCTATCACTTCTATGATGTCCTATTTTCAGGTTTCTAAAATGGCATCCGCTTCAAGAAAAGTAGTGCTTGCAGGAGATGGAGGAGATGAAGCGTTTGGGGGTTATAATTGGTATAATATGATCTATGATCAAACCCAAAATTTTGGAATTCGAAATACAATTCATTCCTTATTTCCGGATAAGCGTAAAGAATTTTTAAATAAAAAATATCATCAGGTTATGGGAGGTGGTGGTAATAAGCCTTTTCGATATATGGATTTATTATCACAGGATATTTATAAAGACAATGATTATAACCTTTACCATAGCTATGAAATGGAAGACATTTCAAATTATTCAGGATCTGTTAAATATTTTCAAAAACTGGATTATAAACGATTTGTTCCGGAAGCAGCCCTAATCAGAGCAGATAGGTCATCAATGGCAAATTCACTAGAGGTTCGGGTGCCTTTCCTGGATCATAGACTGATAGAACTTTCTTTGTCCTGGCCGGAAAAGATCTTGTATTCAAATAAGGTTAAAAAACCAAGGCTTTATGCCAATCTGTCGAAAATTTTTCCGGAAAGGATTTTAAATTTCCCCAAACGAGGATTCGGAAACCCTACTAAATATTTCTTTGAAAATTCATCAAAAACCAAAGATAGAATTCTATCAAGTAATTTATTTACCGATGGGATATTGAATAAAGAGATAAAAACCAATTCTTTAAAAGATATGGGCAGAAAGGATTTATGGTTGTTAATTGTTTTAGAATATTGGTATTCCAAATGGATTAAAAATGGAAATTAACAGAAAATTCAGAGCACCCAGAATATGGTCAAATGATGAGCTAAGAAAATTCGCCCATTTATTTGAAGGTGATGTGATAAATGTCAGCGGTTGGAAAGATGAAGATAAACAAGGGAGCTCCTACAAAAACTACTTTGTAAAATCTAAGTCCTATACTATTTCCAATTATAAATCTGAAGCCAGAGGGTTTCAGGGAAATGATGGAGAGATTTATCTGGATCTTGAAAAAGAGCTTCCCATTGAATTACATAATAAATTTGATGTAGTGTTTAATCATACCACACTCGAGCACATTTATCATGTAAACACGGCCATAAAAAACTTATGCCAATTGTCAAAAGATGCCATTGTACTGGTTGTTCCTTTTTTACAGGAAATGCATGGAGAGTATGGAGATTATTGGAGGTTTACACCATCTGCAATCATTAGAATGCTCAGCGATAACGGTTTTAGTGCCCATTATTTATCATTTAATAAAGAACCACTAACGTCTGTATATGTTTTTTGCATTGCATTCAGAGATTCAGATAAATGGAATGATCGGATAGAAAAAAATATTCAAAGTGGTTTGGATCTTAGCAATCGAAAAGAAGGAATTATAGGATTTAATGCACATGGTGAATTAAGTCAGTCAAAAAAGAAAAGAAAATTTGGGTTGTTTTAATGGAATCAATTAATCATTAAATTGAACAATTCTGTATTTGTTGTAATCCGGTCAGTTGGCGAGCTTACGACTGATGTATGTCTGGAAAAGATTAGGACTCAAATTGAAGATAATTCTATAGCAGTAATTAAAGAAAAACCATTTAGCAATGCCGTTAAAAAAACATTCGAATTAGGAATTAAGTCGGATAAGAAATGGACTTTGGCGGTTGATGCAGATATTTTATTAACTGAATCTTCTATCTCAGATTTGATAAATCAGGCAGAACAATTGCCGGCTGATTTCTTTATGATTCAGGGTAGAGTATTGGACAAACTATTTGGTTTTGCACGCAATGGCGGCCCTCATTTATTCAGAACAGGATTGTGCTCTAAAGCTTTGATGATGATTCCGGATTCAAAAAATGAAATAAGACCTGAGGGAGCAACCGTAAATGCCATGATAGATAAAGGTTATCATCGGTATAAAGGAAAAGACATTTATGGCATACACGATTTTAATCAATCTAATTTTGATATTTTCAGAAAAGCATACGCTTATGGATTAAAATTTAGGGATATGGCTCCATATTTTTTAGGTGAATGGGCGAAAAAAAGAAAGTTCGATCCACAGTTTGACATAGCCATTTGTGCCTTCTCTCTGGCTTTAGGAAGAAATAAAACATCTCAAGTAGACGAATCATATTTACATGAAATATTTGAAAAAATCGATTATAACGATTTGAAAAATAGTGTCAATAATCATATTGAATCAGTAAGTGATTTTATTTCTCAATATGAAATATCCCCTCGCGCATATTCAGAGCATAAAAAGCACAATAGCATTTTGAGATCTGATAAAAATGATAAAATAAAGGCCCCGTCGTGGTTCAAAAGAAGAATTCTAAAGAAGGTTGAGAATTGGATTCAAAAGAGGCAATAAATAATTGATTGAAATAAAACATGTAAACCACCTTCCAAAGGAGTTTGTGCAGCTATGTCATGAAAATGAACATTATACAATACATCAGTCTTTGCCTTTTGTTAATGCCTATTTGAAGTACTTTTTAGGTGAGAATCATATATTTTGTCTTTTGGCCTATGATAAAGGCAGACTTGTTTCGGTCTTGGCTTCTGAAATTAAAAAAACACGTTTTTTAAAGTTATTCAGCTATTTTGAAATACAGGAATTTGGACACGCTGTAAATGACTTTTATAATATTCCGGGGGATAAAAAATATTCAGAGGAAATTAGTACAGCCTTTTTGAATTGGTTCAAAAATAACAGTGCCAGTTGGAATAGAATTAATTTTTCATTTATCCCAAGTATAAATGAGACAGGAAATCTTTTAACGGCTAAACTGGTAAAGGAATTTGATGGCAAGGTATATTCCGAAAGAAATTATTTCAAAATTGACACATCCATATCCTGGGAAGAATATTTCACAGCAGAGATAAATAAAAAACTACGAGATGTAAGAGGAAGGTTAAATAGAATAAAACGCAATGGTCATGAGGTAAAAGTTGAATATATTAATTCCGGTATATTGAATTACTTACCTGATTTTTTAATACATTTTTCCAAAAGAAGAACAGACAAACAACAATCCAATAGCTATGAGAATTTTTCAAAAAAACAAATGATTGAATATGTTGTAAAAAATCAGTCAGACACTTGCAAAGTGCAATTGGCTTTATTAAAGGATGAAAAAGACAATATTTGGGCTTATCAACTGGATTTGCTGGATACGTTAAAAGGAATTTGGTATCACTACGCACCTGCATTTAATGATAAATACTACGAGTTTTCACCGGGAAAAGTTTTGCTATTTCTGACCCTGCAAGATGCTTTTGCAAATAAAAATATTCATGAATTTAATTTTATGCGAGGCGAATCATCCTATAAACAACAATTTACCGGCTCTTCTGAAAAATACTTGCATTGCAGGGTGGTCAATGATAAAACCTGGAAATACAAATTGAATAGTATGCTTTTAAATTTAAAGAACTTATTTAGTTGACAGCTGTCGACTTAATCATATCGATTGATACTGAATGTGATAAAGGACCTGCTTGGGAAATAAAAAAACCAATGTCTTTCGATAATATAATTGAAGGCATTCCGAAGTATCTCAATCCTCTATTTGAAAAATTTGATATCCGGCCGAGTTATTTATTAAGTCCTGAGGTCATGCAAAATGAGCAATGCGTTGATTTGTTTAAGACTCTTAATAATACAGAACTCGGAACGCATTTGCATGGCGAATTTATTGAGCCAGAAGCTGATTGGGCTGCAAATAGAACAAAAACCCCGCAATTGGCTTACGATGCCAAAATTGAAAAGGAAAAATTAAAAAACCTGACATTATTGTTTGAATCAAAATTCAGTTATGCCCCCAAATCATTTCGCGCAGGTCGCTGGGGCATGAGTAAGTCTACCCTGCCATTTCTAGAAGCGCTGGGCTATACTGTTGATTCATCTGTATGCAGCTTTAAAACTCATAAATTTGAAAAAGGAGAGGTTAACTTTTGGGGTGCTCCTCTGCAACCATATTATCCTTCCTTGAATGATTTTAGGAAAAAAGGCAAAATGAAAATCCTGGAAGTGCCGGCTACGCTTGCAAATCTACATTTAATGAAATGGCCGAAACCTGTATTGCGAAGGCTCAATGACAATAGTAAATGGCATAAGAAAATATTGGGGAAATTGGGGAGAACCTCCCAAGTAACCTGGTTTCGGCCCTGGAAAAGCACAGCGGACGAAATGATTAATCTTTCGACTTATTTTATTGAACATTTTTCAAATAATTCGAAACCGGTTGTTCTTAACATGATGTTTCACAGCAATGAAATATTACCCGGTACCAGTCCTTATGTTCAAAGTCAAAAAGATTTGGATATTTATTTAGATAGCTTGAAATATCTCTTCGAATTTTTAGGAAATAATTATAAAGTAAAAGGAATTGGTTTATCGGATTCCAGGAATTATTAAAAGAGTCTTGAAATTAAATTGGCCAGTTATTCATACTGAACAATTTTTTGAATTAAAACTTCTACATTTTAAAGGTTTAAAAAATAATATTGATGACCTAAAAATTGTCAAAGCAAATGATGACTCTATTTTAGAATTACTAAAAATTTGGCCGGTCAATATTGCAAAAATGCAGGAAAGACTGGATTCAGGTAATTCTGAATGCTTTATTTCTTATCTAAAAGAAGAGCCTGTCGCGTATCACTGGATACAATTTTCCGGAATTCATAAAATAAGGCCAATTGGCAAAAGTATAAATGTGCCTTTAAATGCTTTTATTTTCTATCATACCAGAGTTTCAAAGAACCATCAGGGAAAAGGGATTAATAAAATTGCCATGTCTGAGATAATTTCATATCAAAAAAAGAATGAATTTCAGATGTCTCTTATCTATACTTCAAAAAAAAACAAGGCTCAATTTCACAGTCTTAAATCCTTGGGTTTTGAAAAAGTAAAATCAATCACGAGCCTAAAATTAGGTTCAAACTATTATAGCCTTTCTAAAATTTGGGATTAAAAATCAGCTTGATATTTGACCATTTTGCGCATCCAAATCAACCTTTCTGGACAGCATTATACAATAAGCTTAATACTACATCGGATTTTGAGCTAAAGGTATTTTATAAATACTTGCATGGTGGTAAATCAAGAAATTTTTTCCCATTAAAGTTGGAGAAAAGATGGCATAAGCTATTAAATATTCACAATTACTTCATTCAAGGACATCATTCAAAAATTGGTCTCAAACAGTATTTAAATTCCCCTTACCTGGCAGGCGATTCTAATCAAATAGTTCATATTCTTAATGCACAACAATATCCATTTTTAAAGCTCTATTTAGAAAATACCAGACTTATAGTTTCTTTTCGAGGATTTGAAACTCTGGTTAGACCAATATACGATACAAAATGGAAAACTGAATTGCAAAACTTATACTTAAAAGCAGATCGTTTACATTTTGTTAGCAATTTTATAATGGATGCGGCGATAAAACTCGGTGCGCCAAAAGAGAAATGTATAGTAATTCGAAGATCTGTTGATACGGAATTCTTTAAGCCATTGGATAAGGTCAGAAAAAATGAATTTTTACAATTTTGTACTATTGGAAGACTTATTTGGCAAAAAGGATATCTTTTTGGATTAGAGGCTCTGGCCAGATTAAAAAAAGATGGAGTCCGATTTAGATATAGCGTAATAGGAGAAGGTCCGGATCTTGAAGAACTAAATTTTCATGCTCAAAGACTAGGAATAAGCGAAGATGTATTATTTCTGGGGGCTAAAAATCGAGAAGAAATAAGAGAGATTCTATTGACTTCTGACTTTTATTTTCACCCATCAGTTTCTGAGGCTCTTCCTAATACTATTTTAGAAGCATCTTCAATGGCTCTGCCAATAATAGCAAGTAAAGCAGGGGGAATTCCTGAAGCAGTTCAGGATGGTAGAAATGCATTGCTGAGTGAAATTGCCGATGTGCAAGGTATTTATAATAGCTTGAAACAGTTTATTTCAAAGCCTGAACAAATAGAAAAAATGGGCAAAATGTCACGTAAATTTATTATTGACAATTTTAATATAGAGAAAGAATTAAATGAATGGAAAAAACTGTATATGAATTTGATGAGTTAAAAAAAGTCAAATGAAACTAAAAATTCATTTTTTCGTTAAAAAAACTATATTTTTACACTTTAATCAAAAGCCATCTATCGTCCTTTTCCTACTTTATCCTAAATATTATGGAAAATTTTAAATTTTTTAATTATCCCTCAAAAAGAATTCACGGAGTTGTTTTATTGATTCTAACTTCAATCTTTTTTTCCTTTCATGTCTCGGCTCAAAATGCACTATTTTATATAGAAGATTTTAATGTTGATGGAGAAGGTACAAGTTATACCCGGAGTCATATATTCGATACAACCGGAAGTTTTTTTAAGAGTGGATCTACATCAGATTTTGATGGAATTGGTTTTACTCCTACAAATATTCAGAACAACAATTTCCTTGCAATGCAAAACCCCGATAATGGAGATCCGGGTGGAGCTGCTGCAGGGCCATCGGATGGTTTGTGTACGCTGACAATCAAAGATTTAATTATAAATAATTACGATACAGTTTTTCTATCTTATTATTTGGCAGCTCAGAATTCAGCCATTTACGGGCCATGGAGATTTGCCAATAGTGGACATTACGTGAATATAGAATATCAAATTAATTCGGGCTCCTGGACTATTTTAAGTAAGGTAAGAAATACGAACAAATCCGTATTTACATCATTGTATCATACCCGTCGTGCTGTAGAAGTGGCCAGTACTACTTTGGATACTTTATTAACAGCAAATTTTCGCCTATTCAAAGATACCATTCCAAATGGAGCACTAGGAGATACTTTAAGAGTAAGATTTGTCTTTAAAGGAAACGATGGAGCAAAAATGATAGCTCTTGATAAGATAAGAATGCGAGGCCAGTTAGTAAGTGCTTTGCCAAGTAATAGAGCGAGATTATTGTATAGCTATTGTGGTTATACTACAAATAATATTAATTCGAGTATTTGGGCGGTTAGTGAAGACGGAACCCCGGAGTCTTACGATTTTGAAATATCAGGTGGCGATCTCGGCGGCCCCGAAGTCGTGAATAAAAGTATCGCGGGAATCAATTTAACTGATTTTACCGGATTGAATTACGGTCAGATTTACGATGTGAGAGTAAGGGGTGTTTATGGTGGTACTCCGGGTGCTTATAGTGATTCCTGGTTTGGCACCTGCCAGATTAGTATTAACAATGACGGGCCGGAAATGCTAACCACTTGTGGTACCTCGAGATCATTATACGAAAATCTGTATAGCGAAGACATGTCGGGCGCCACTAATTACCGTTTTAGAATTAACGGTGGGACAGTCTATACGACTGGCGGAGATAGATTCTTTACACTGGATGATGCAGGATTTTCGTCGAATGGATCTTATGATATTGAACCTGCGGCCTTTATTGGAGGCGCTTGGACATCCTATAATTCAGTTTGTACTTACACGGTAACAACAGGTGCACCAACAATTGCCTTAAAAAGTCATCAATGTGGAAATACATATAATAATATAAATTCAAGTGTATGGACAGCTAACGTGCCCAACGCCACGAATTATCAATGGTCGATTACTGGTGGTTTAACTCAAACAGTTTCGACTGGTGCAAACCCTTATCTCAGACTTTCTGATATTCCGGGTATGGCCTATGGCGTATCCGCTCTTTCTATTCAGGTCAGAGTAACGGTAAATGCCGTAACCGGTACTTATGGAAGTTCTTGTAGTATAAATATTGGTTCAAGTGTACCAAGCCCGAATATGCAGTGGGTATGCGGCACCTCTTTTAGTGAGAATAAGATTATATATTCTTCCGTTATTGGAAATGCATCGGAATATATTTTCAGGATATCCAATGGATATGACACAGTGTTCGCAAGAAACGCCAATTCATTCAGTTTTGCTCAGCATTTACCGACCTTAGGGGCTGGTAATTATAACATAGAAGCAAGAGCAGTTGTAGGAACTGATACTTCTGCCTATGGTAATATATGTGCTGTTACTGTTACAGGTGGTGCTAAAAAAGGTTTATTTAGCAATAATACGGAGCAATTAAGCACTCCAAATTATAAGTTTTATCCAAATCCGGTTAAAAATGGTTTAATGGTTGAATCACCATATTCAAATGAATCGAGGATAGTCATTTATAATATAGCCGGAAAAACTATAATTGATAAAACTATAATTGGAAGTGAGAAATTAGATTTATCAAACCTACCTCTTGGGCAATACCAAATCAGGCTCTTAAATGATAATTTATCTAATCCTGAATTTTTTAGATTTTTTAAAGAATAGCAATATTTGAAAGTAATTGAATTATTAAATTCCCCTCCGGGGGAGTTTTTTATTCAAAGACATTTGCGAATACTGAGTAAAGTACCTGAATTGGAACTTTACCCAGCCTATTGGCAGACTTCTGAATATGGTTTAATTAAATCTAAAAACTTCCAAACTCTCAAAGAATTACATTTTTTTAATCGCAATAGACAATCGAGGTTCATAAAGACCTTTTACTACCTGTCAGGTGCTTTCAATTCTGAATATTATTTGAAAAGAAATCTTGATTTAATCAAGAAAATAGATCCCGATTTAATCCATTTTCATTTTGCGCCATTGGCGATTCAATTAAAATCACTTCTTAATAAGTTAGATGTTCCTTACACTCTGAGTTTTCGTGGCTCTGAATTGCTGATTAATTCTCGCCTGGATAAAAAATTGAATAATTCAATTATCGATATTTCAAAAAAAGCTTCAGGCTTACATTTTGTTTCAAATTCCCTGAAAGCATTCTTTAATAAAAATTTCGATTTTGATCATCCAAACACAAGGGTTATTTACACCAATATAGACGCGAATCTTAATCAAAGCAAAGAAGTAAAAAATACAGAAGATTTAACTTTGATTTTTGTTGGAAGATTGCATTGGGTAAAATCAATTGGAGATATTTTAATAGCAATACAAAAAGTTAACGATACAAAAGCAAATAAGAAGGTTTATTTAAAAATTATTGGCGATGGCCCCGAATTTGATAATCTAAATTTCATGGTTCAAGATTTATCCATAGCAAGCTATGTGAAGTTTTATGGAAAATTAGATCATGAAAGTGTAAATAGAGAAATATTGAGTGCAGATGCATTAATCTTAAGTAGTATTTCAGAGGGTTTTCCAAATGTAATTGCCGAAGCCGTTCGCTTAAAAATACCGGTAATTACTTCTCGTTTAAAGGGAATCTCAGAATTTTTTAATGAAAACGACATGTTGTATTATACGCCCGGAAATCCAACTGAGCTATCAAAAATTATAATTGACCTTAGTCAAATGTCTAAAAAAGAAATTGAGCAAATGACAACTAGGGCATTTGACAAATCCAGTTTATTGGTAGATGAAAAAAAGCATTCTAATGAGTTTGTTAATTTTTATTCTAAGGCCCTTAGTTATACTTCGATTTAAATGAACACCTGATTTTTTCTTGAAAGCAAGAATCTTAGTCATTTTATCCCACTGGCCAAATCCAAATACCCCGTATTTAACTATGCTTTATTCCAGGCTTTATCGCCGCTTTCCGGGAATGGAATTTTATGCTATTAATGTCAATAAGGATTTTATACCCGAAGAAATTAAAATTGAAGATTTTATAAATATCAATAAAAGAACTAAAAATCAGAATTCAATTTCCAAATTTTCGATCTTAAATTTCTCAGTTCTAATTGGTCTATTAATTAAACTAAAATCGACTTTATTAATTATTAAAAAATTTCAAAAAAAAGGTCTTGATTTCAAAAATATTATTGGGCATTTATTAAGAAATGAGTCAATCATAAACCTGGAATACGATCTTGTTTATTACAATGCATTACAATCAGTTAAACATCTACCTCCGGATGTTTATTTTCCAAATGCCCATATAATTGCAAGTAGTAGGGGAAAAGATTTTGATTATGATTTTCAAAGAACTAAAAATGCCATAGGGCAGGTAAATAATTTACATGTAATTAGTGACTACTTAAAATCTCAAGCAATAAAAGCAGGTTTCAACCCCGAAAAAATTAAAAAAATATATCCTGCCAATACTTCTAGTTTTCCTGATAGTAATAGAACGACAGCGAATAATGAAATCAATGTTTGTACTATTGCTCGCTTTACCTGGGAAAAGGGCCTAGTTTATTCCATTCGTGCAGTTGCTGAGCTAATAAAAAAAATGCCATCCTTGAAAATTAATTATTATTTGATTGGTGACGGTATTGATTTAGAAAAATTGAAAATTGAAGCCATTAGACTTGGTGTAGAACATTTCGTTCATTTTACCGGTTGGCTGTCTCAAAAAGATATTGAAATATATATTTCCAAATCAGACATTTATCTATTGATGTCAATTTCTGAAGGTTTCAATAATTCCGTTATTCAGGCTCAATATTATGGGATTCCTTGTGTGGTTTCGAATGCCGGTGGACTATCTGAAAATGTTTTACACAATAAAACCGGAATAGTAGTTGAAAAATATAATTCTCAAGCAGCAGCTACGGCAATGGAGGATTTGATTGAAGACAGTGAGAAAAGGTCAAATTTATCTATTAATGCAGTTGAACACGCAAGAAAAAATTACAATTTTAACGATCAGGTTGATCGATATGAAGACTGGATCAATTCGAGCTTAAATAAAAGTGATAATAATTGAAAGTACTTTTTATTTGTAATGAATATCCACCCTCTGCCCATGGTGGAATCGGTGTAGTCGTAAAAAATATAGCTGAATTTCTCAGTTCTAATGGCCATGAAGCATTGGTATTGGGTTATGACAATTCCATAAAAAATAATCTAAAAGAAACAATAAATGGCGTCGATGTTATACGATTGAAAAACAATTTTGACAAATCAAAAAAAATCAAAATAGGAAGATATTTCCTCAGTCTGTCGCCGATACGAAAGCGATACTATTTATCTTCAAAACTCAGACAAATTGAAAAAGACTTTAAACCCGATTTGATAGAAAGTTATGATTGGTCAGGTCCTTTACTGTTAAAACCGAAATCTACCCTAATTGTAAGAATGCATGGAGCACATTCTGCACATCAGTATTATTTGAATAAACCATTCAGCAAGCTGATGTATTTTTTTGAAAAACGAAATGTAAAAATGGCGGATCAACTTTGTGCGGTTTCCAAACATATTGGTAAGCTTACCTTAAAAGCATTGGATCTGTCAAAGAAATTTACAGTAATTTATAATTCGGTTGATACCGAAAAATTCATTCCAAAGAACAATTTAAAACCGGAAACAATTCGCTTCCTTTATTTGGGAAGAATTCACAAGAAGAAAGGTTTGGAAGAACTGTTTGAGGTATATAATTTCTTACTAGCAGATTTTCCGGAATCCAAATTGATTTTACTTGGTCAATCCAATGATGAAATTGAAAAGCAGCTGCTTTCAATTGTAGATCCAAAATTTCATCAAAATATAATGTTTAAAAAGGCCATTGAATACAATGAGGTCCCTTCTGAAATAAACAAAGCTACCTGCTTATTGATGCCTAGTAGGGCAGAAGCATTTGGCTTATCTGCAATTGAAGGCATGGCATGTGAGAAACCTGTTTTTCTTACATCCGGAAGCAGTGGTCCAGAAATTGTTGAAGATGGGAAAGACGGTTTTCTTTTGAATTTTCAGGATTATAGCAAAAGTGCCACAAGAATTAAAAATGTTTTAATGGATCGTGATTTATCTGAAAAAGTCGCACAAAATGCAAGAAAATCGGCTATCAGGAAATTTTCTGAAAATACTATAATGAATGAAAATCTCAGGTATTACAGAAAAATAATTAATGAAGTTTGATGTAATTATACCCACCTGTAATCGAAGAGAATCGATCAATTCGTTTACTGAGCAAATTCTAAAATGTAATCCGGCTCCGGAAAATATTATTGTAGTGGATTCTTCTGATACTAAAAATCAAAAACTTCTTAATGATGAGAATATTATTTACATTTTTTCAAAAAGAAAGAATCAGCCTTATCAGAGGCTTTTAGGATCAAAATACGCAGAATCGGAAATTCTAATATATTTTGATGATGACCTTAATATTGTTGACAATTCCATATTCTCAACAATTATTAATACCTATAAATTAGACAGTAATATCGTAGGAGTATCAGTTGGAATAAACTACAAAAGTTCAATTGGAAGCAATTTTGAAGATTCCATAGTATCTCCAAATTCAACTTTAGCTAGAATGCTATTCAGATTAAGTGGCGTCCCAAATGTAAAACCAGGTCGCATCAATCGTTTGGGTATGGTTGGTGGACTTTTAAATGTTAATGGGGAAGTTGATTACTTCAATGGTCCATGCATGTCTTTTAAAAAAGATATAGTCCATAAAATAATCCCATTTGATTTACTTTCTTTATATGAAAGAAAACTTGGAAAAGGTGAGGACAAAGCAATAAGTATGTCGGCTCGGAAATTTGGTAAACTTTTTAATAACGCAGAAATATTTTTAGAGCATCCGGAGAATGAAAGCAATTATTTCAATAGTATATTTTCTTTTGTAAGACGAAGCACGTATTCAAGACTGTATTTGAGTAAAATTTATGCTGAAGTATTTAATAAGTCTCTTTTCCTGGAAATAATAGCATACTATTGGTTTATCTTTTGCAGAATCCTTATTGCTTCTTTTTCACTTGTTATTAATTATTCATCTATTAGAAAAGAAAAACTTAAAGGCTTGCTCGCTTCTTTGAAATTAAGTGTGCTTCTCAAACAAAATAAGAAGAAGCTTACACCTGAGATTAATTGGGAAATAGAACTATCGTCTTAACATTCTATTCTGGCGAAATTTAAATCATATATAGACAATAAAGAATGGAATAGATTGGTCTATTGGTTTGCCTTTTTTATGGCCTTTCCATTTGTACTTGTCTTGACATTCAATGTTTCGGTTTTCATTTTTCTTCTACTGATTTATTTTATGTACAGGAATAGGAGAAACGCTATTATTAAAATTAAACTGCCTGCTCAATATTTTAGTTTAATGTTCGCAATTGCTGCAATTATTTCGGTTTTGGCAATTCCGGATATTGAAAATGATGGTTCATTCATCAGGGCGATTACTGTTCTTCCCAATTATATTTATTGGAGCATGATGATTTTATTTTTTGTTTCACACTATCGAGATATAAACGTAACTACAATCTACAGAGCTATTTTTCACGGATTACTCGCAACGCTGATTTATTATCTCGTATTGCAAAATTATTTAAGTGGAATTATATTTTTTAAGCATATAACTCAAAATACATATGCATTTGTACTTATTTGCTATGCCCCATTCGCTGTTTACTATTTAGATAAAACCAAGAGCAGATTTTTGTCACTTGCCTTACTTGCTTTGATGATCGCAACTCTATTAATTGACGGAAGGAGGGCCGGAACATTTCTTGTTTTAGTTGGAGGCTTATCGGTCTTGTATTTCCCAAAAGTAAATATGAAACAGTTTATTTCGGTTTCGACGCTTTTATTGGTACTGTTTCTTGGAATGAAATTACAGACCGTTGAGAATTTTATTTATAATGCTAACGAAAGAATTTATGCCCTTATATATGAAACTGATAAGGTAGTGGAAGAGGACCGGTCCTATCTATTGCGCATAGCAATGGTCCAAAAAGGTTTGAAGATTTTTGAAGAATATCCCTTAACCGGAATTGGATTAAATAACTTTACTAATTTCGGAGTAGATCTGGAAAACACCTTTGTTGGAGCACAATATGTAATAAATAAAACGGATGTCAATGAAAAAAGTGCGCATAATTCCTATATATCCTTACTTGCTGAAGGGGGACTTTTGCTTATAATTCCATTTATTTTAATCCTTTTACGAATTATATTATATTTCATTTACCATTTTAATACAATTCCAAGAACACTTCATCCCGCTTTTTTTGGTGTTATATTAATGTGCATTCATTTTTACTTTATTTCTGCAGTAGTGAATGTTTTCGCTTGGTTTTTATTGGCTTTGGCAATTTCTTTTATTTATAAAGACAAGCTCAGAAAGAATTCTATAAAATTAGAAGCATTAAAAAGGAGTCATTGATATTTAATATTCTCGCTGATAACAATAATTCTGAATTCTGGAATCAATACCAATTGTTATGGAATAATTCACCGCATAAGTCCCCATTTAATTCTCCCTCTTTTATAAAGTTGCTATCCGAAAAATACAAGGATCTGAATGCGAAACACTTTTATTTAGAGGACTCGGAAAAGCATTTGCTCATCTGCTTGAGTTTAAGAAATGAAAATAATAACTGGATATTTCTTGGCGATGGCCATTCCGATTACAATTCCGTCCTTGTAAGAAAGGAATTAGGCCTCGAGTCACAAAATATATTTTTGAGAGATGTATTAAATTATTGCGGAAATAGTTTATTTCTCAAAAATGTTCCCCCCTGGACTCAGGATATAAAATTTTGGTCGCAGGCAAAAAATATATCCCCTCATTTTATAAATTTTCAAGCCTGGGAATACCCTGTGGTTCAATTTGAGAATGAAGCTGATATTGCTTTAGAAATGCACGGTGTGTTTAAAAAGCGGAGATTAAATACTTATTTAAATAAACTCAAAAAGAATCCGGAATTTCGATTTGAAATACATAAAGAGGCAGATCCGGCCCTCAGTAAATGGCATCATGATTTTTGCCTGAATCATGAATCTAAATGGAATGACACCGATACACCCTCAGTTTATTCATCTAAGGAAGTAAGAGACATTTTAAAACAAAAAATCATTTCATGGAGTAATGAAGGAATTTGCTTAAGATTTACCGCATATATGGGTGATGAGCAAATGGCTGCTGTTATTTGTTTGATTAATAATGACAGAATAATATATAGCCTTCCATCTTATTCGAGTAAATATGAAGATTCACACATTTCACTTGTTCTGCTTGTATATATCGGTCAATGGGCGGCTGAAAATGGTTATAAAATATTTGATTTTGGGGTAGGAGCTGAGAGTTATAAACTAAGATTTGCCAATAAGATTTATAAAGTCAATCGAATTTATATAAGTAATTCGATATTTCAGAGCAATTTTATTAAATCGAAATTCGATTATCTGATTCGAAATAATCAATTTGTTGAAAAATTTTGGGAGAAGCTGATTCTGAATTTTTATAGAACAAGATTAAAAACCTTTGTTCATAATGCTTATGATAAATTGAGCAGCTTCTTTTCTTATCTTAAAAACCCGGCAGCATTAATTAAAAAATTAAAATCCAAAATTTTAGGACATTCAGTTCTGTTTTATGTTTCCGAAGCTAAAAAATCTAATCATTCGAATGAATCAAAGGAAAGCTCTTTGTACATGCCTGATTTCTATGAGTTTATAGAATTTATGAATGAAAACACAAACTTGAGTTTTTTAGAGAGAAATATATTTATTGAAAATTATCAGAACGATAATTACGAATTGTACGGCTTAAAAGAAAATGGAAAACTCGTGCAGGTGTCTTGGGTTAGTATTTCCAAGGATATTCAATTGCCGAAAGAAATAATTTCAGAATTAAACGATGAACCAATTGCCATCATTAAAAACTGCTTTACCGATTTAAATTTTAGAAGAAAAGGTTTTTATTCTAAAATGCTTGAATTACTTATTGAGACCCACAGAAATTATAATAAAGTTATTTATACAGATGACTTCAATTTGGCCTCTCAGAAAGGAATTTTAAAAGCCGGTTTTAAATATTTGAGGTCAATCAAGAATTAATGGAGACTGTCTCTCAAAATCTCTTAAAAATTGGATTTCATTATCACATACCTATTTTTGAGGATGAGAATGGGAAGTTTTTTACTCCGAGTTATTTTGGCGTCTTCCTGGACAGTCTTGCCGCTAATTGTTCTAAATTGTATTTGTTTTTATACCTGGCTCGGCCCGAAGAAATAAAACAGTGTAATTATCAATTAAAAAATGACAATGTCATTTGGGTTAACCTTGGCAGTCATAATTCAGTACCAAAACGATTACTTAGAATTTCAGCTACATCTAAAATTGTTAAATCAAAAATTAATGATCTGGATGCATTTATTATTAGGACTCCAACTCCCTTAATTCTATTTGCAAAGAATCTCATATCATTCAATAAATTATTCCTTTATGTTGTAGGAGATTATGATGTTGGGGATACGCTTAAAGTATCACATTTCAAAAAGCCATTTATTCTGTTTCTTTTTAAACTAATGGAGCGTAAAGAACTGAAATTGGGAAAACATGCCACAATCATAACCAACAGTCAAAAACTCCTCCAAAAATTTAGAGGAAAATGCAGAGATATTCATTTGATAAAATCAACATCTGTCAGCGAGAAAGACTTATATCTCGACCAGAATAAGTGCATTTCTAAAAATGAAATTAATATTCTTTACTCAGGTCGATTAGACCCCATTAAGAACTTACCCATAGTTATTAAAGTTGTAAAAAACTTAATAACCGAGCATAATTTAAAATGTAATTTTCATTTGGCTTATATCGAAGATGAATTCTCCGTCAATTATATAAAGTCTCTTCGCAGATTAGCTAATGATCTTCAAATTTCTGCGCATTTAATTGATCATGGGCAGAAAATGGTTGGGGAAGAACTAAATCAATTGTATCGCAATTCGGATATTTTAATTATCCCAAGTTTAAGCGAAGGTTTTCCGCGTGCTATCTGGGATGCAATGGCTAACAGCACTGCTGTGATTGCGACGAATGTTGGATCAATTCCTCATTTTTTAAGTCACGGAAAAGACGCATTGATTATAAATCCCAATTCTGAAAAAGAAATTGTGGATTCAATTTTGGAATTAAAAAATAATCAGGATTTATATAGGTCTTTAATAGTTAATGCCTATGCGCTTGCAAAGGAGAATACATTAGAAAAACAAGGAAGATTAATGATCGAAACAATATCTGCTAATTTAAATGAGTAATCTTTTATTTGACACTTTATATTATTCGGGTCTGACACAACTTTCTCGCAAGATATTATCTTCTAAAAGATCATTAATTCTGATGTTTCATGGTGTATATAAAATCGAACATGAATCCATACCTGAATCATATCATTTTGGAATGTCTGAATCGGAATTTATCAAAGTGCTATCGTGGATAAAGGCCGAAAGTTTGAGTATTATCTCTCTTAAAGAAGTTTTAGAGGGAAAAAAAGGAATACATCTGAGTTTTGACGATGGTTATTCAAATAATTTCCACAATGTTTTGCCCATTTTAAAAGATTTCAATTTTTGTGCATCCATATTTATCAGCAGTCAACATCTCAGAACTGAAAAACAGGAAGGGGAATTACTGGACTTATTTAAAAATTATGTTCAACAAATTGATTCTAATATGCCCGGCCTGGATGATTTCATTTTGGATAACTGGACAGGATTAAATCAAAAAGAACTTCAAGCACTTTTCGATTCCTCTTTGATAGAAATTGGCAGCCATACGCACAGTCACCCGTATTTGAGCCAACTTGACAAAAAAGGTCAGGAAATAGAAATTGAAAAAGGACAGACCATCTTAAAAGAGATATTAGGGGAAAGCCCTAAATATTTTTCGTATCCTTTTGGAGATTATAATTCAAGCAGCATAGAGATTGTAAATTCTATGGGATTTGATTGTGCTTTGGCAGTGAATTCTAAAAAGTTAAATTTGAATCAGCCATTATTAGAGCTCCCACGATTAGGGATTTACTCTTCAGAAAATAATTATTTATCCTTAAAACTTAGCTATTTAACTAAGACAATAAAATAATCAGTTTTTATGATAACACTTGGTATAAATTTTAGTCATGATGCCTCTATGTGCCTTATACAAGACGGCAAAATTATAGCGGCCCTGGAGGAAGAAAAGGCAAGTCGATTAAAACAGGATTTTGGTTGGCCGGAGAAAGCGATTGAAATTTTATTCAAAAAAAACAATATAAAAGCAGGTGATATTGATCAAATAGCTTTTGGTTCCATGTTTTATTCCTCGATTGGCAGAAATGAAATCAAGTATAGATTTTCCAAGAATAAATCGGATAAAAACAAGGAGATTATTGACCGGCTTACCTCTTACCTTAATTTGAGCCAAAAGAAAATTGGAGATGATAACATCAAAGTATTCGAGGCAGAGATTAGAAAGAGAGGCTTTATTAATGCCGAGCTGGAATTCTATAATCATCATCTTTCACATGCTTCAAGTGCCTTTTATTGTGCACCTTTTGTTTCAGACCTCGTGATAACTTGTGACGGACATGGCGACGGTGAAGCCTTCAATTTTTACCGGGTAGCTTCTGATGGGAAATTAGAATTGGTCAAATTGAATGATCATTCTGTATCAATTGGACAGTTTTATAGTGCAATTACCAAATACCTTGGTTTCCGACCTACCAGACATGAAGGTAAAATTACCGGATTGGCTGCTTATGGAAAGCCAAGTGAATTGGTTGATAAGTTTATGGCACTCTATTATTATGAAGGTGAGAACTTAAGACGATTTCCTCATGGATTGGAAAAGGAGTATTGGAAAGAGAATAAGTTAGATTCAAAATTGTCGGCAAAGCAAAAAATTAACTTAAATCATTCAGAGTCTGATATCGGCGTGGCATATTCAAAAAATGCCATTATTATAGACGATTGGTTGGAAAAAGTATGTGCTAATCACAGCAAAGAAGACATCGCTTATGCCTGCCAATATGTATCCGAGCAGGTTATTATCAATGAAGTGGGCAGAGTTGTTAATGATAATTTTCCCAATCAAAAACTCAAAATATCGCTAGCAGGTGGAGTATTTGCAAATGTTAGAATCAATCAAATGATTTACGAACAAGATTATTGTGAAAATATTTTTATTCAACCGGCAATGGGTGATTCGGGTCTTGCTATGGGAGCTGCTATCCTTTCGCAGATCAAGAACAATAGAAACCTGGAATTAGGCGATAGAAGTTTTGAATTTAAAAACACCTATTGGGGCCCTGATTATTCGGATACAGTTGATGAGTTTGTTTCTTCCATTGATTCAAATCATTACCATATAGAAAAAATGGAAAACCCTGCTCAAAGAATTGCAGAAAAACTTGCAGCTAACAAAATAGTCGGCTTTTGGAATGGGGCCATGGAATGGGGGCCGAGGGCATTGGGATCAAGATCTATACTATTAAATACCTTTGATAAATCCGTTAATGATTCTTTAAATAAACGATTGAATAGAACTGAGTTTATGCCATTTGCACCAGTTGTCCTTGATAATGCAGCTTTAACCTATTTTCCTGCATACGATAAAAATGTACCTGCAGCAAATTATATGACGATAACCTACGATGTTAAAAAAGAATATCACGAAATGCTTCAGGCCACTGTGCATGTGGACGGGACAGCGCGCCCTCAGGTAATTGACAGATCAACTCAGCCTTATTATTACGATATACTGACTGAATTTTTCAAGCTAACAGATTGTGCCGCACTTGTAAATACAAGTTTCAATGCACATGAGGAGCCCATTGTAAGCAATCCTGCAACAGCATTTAATGCTCTTAAAACTGATCGCATCGATATTTTAATACTCGATAATTATTTAATTGAGTCAAGATAATATTCATTCAACCTTATTTATAGGAAATTTTCTTTCTTCCTCAAGAAAAAGCATTGGACCTATAGAAGAGGTTTTCAATCGATTGAAAAGAGAGGGATATGAAGTAGAAGCATGTTCCAATAAAGAATCCAAAATATTGAGATTGCTTGATATTCTGTTCACCTGTATTATCAGCGATAGCAAAATTTATCATATCGATATATTTAGTGGTCAGGCACTGTATTTTGCTTTTATCGCAATAAAAATTGGAAAATTAAAAAGAAAGACAATTGTAAGTAATTTTCATGGTGGTCGGCTTGATGAAGTGTATAAAAAAGGAAGTACCAAGCTTAATTATGTGATCAATAACTCTGATTTAATTTTAAGCCCATCGCTTTATTTGAAAGATTTTTTCAAGCAAGAGGGCATTAAGATTAAATATCTTCCAAATTCGGTAGACCTGGATAAATTCAAATTCAAACCTCAGAACATTGATGAAAACAATATGCGAATTCTTTGGGTCAGGGCCTTTACAGAAATTTATAATCCGCTAACTGCAATCAATGCTATAAAGCTGCTTAAGCAGAATTATAAAAATATCAAACTGACCATGGTCGGTCCTGATTTGGGATTAATGAAAGATTGTAAAAAAATGATCAAACAATTGGAATTATCAGAAGCAATTGAAATTACCGGGCCGGTTGATCATGATAAACTTCCTGAATATTTTAACAATTCTCATATATTTTGGAATACTACTTCATATGAAAGCTTTGGACTGGCTCTTTTTGAAGCCGCTGGGTCCGGGACGAGAATTATAACAAATGCCGTAGGGGAAATTTCCTATACCTGGAAAAATCGCGAAAACGCTCTGTTTGTTATTGAAAATTCCCCTGAAGAATTTGCAGAAAGAACCATTGAGTTAATTCAAAATAAAAATCTCAGAGATAGAATTGTCGAAAATGCCAAAAGAAAAGTGGATGAATTTAGCTGGGAAAAGATACGAGAGACCTGGATTGAAATATTAAACTAGATATTGCTTTTAAACATCTATAATAAATTGCCCTTATTCTTTCAAAACACAATGATATCTGCTTATGGTTATTATTGGAAACACAGAAGGTTTGGAGGGGTTTTCAAGGAACAGCTCTTGCAATTTAAAAAGAGAGAGGAATTCGATTTAGAGCAGTGGAGAGACTACAGAACGATTCAATTAAGAAAATTGCTTGTCCATTCATTTGAGACCGTTCCACTTTACAATGAAAAATACAAGAATGCGGGCTTTAGTAGCGATAAACTAAAAAAATTTGAGTTAGACGACTTAAATAGTTTACCATTTTTGGAAAAAGAAGAGCTGCGAAAATATGGGCAAAGCAAATTAATGTCTGAAAATAAAGACAAAAAAGGAGCTTTTTATTCGAGCAGTGGAAGTACGGGCACACCTACGAATATTTATTATTCTTTAACTTTTCATCAAACCTGGTCCGCAGCATTCGAAGCTAGAATTAGAAATTGGGCAGGAATTGACCGATTTACTCCAAGAGGAATGATCGGCGGTAGAAGAATTATACCGGAAGCAAAAAGCAATGGACCCTTTTACCGCTACAATGCTGCTGAAAAACAAACTTATTTATCTGCCTATCACATTTCTGAAAAAAATGCAGAAAATTATATTGAAGGAATTAAAAAGCACAATGTTGAATACATGACCGGTTATGCCATAAGTAATTATCTCTTAGCTCAAATGGTAAATGAACTCGGCCTTAAAGCGCCTCAGCTGAAAGCGGTTATAACTTCGAGCGAAAAGTTAACGCAGGAAATGAGGGATTTATTTAAACGTGTTTATAAATGCAAAACCTTTGATTCTTATTCAGGGGTTGAAGCCTGCGGTTTGATTT
>JAULKQ010029411.1:0-31081 GCA_032356285.1 Smithsoniella earleae | reverse complement strand
ACGCCTGCGGTGCTCGGGCTCCGTGCGCCCACGACTGGCGCACTCTCGACGCTCTCGCTACGCGGATTCATGACGAATCCGGGCTAGGCCGACAAGGCCTGATCCGACCCGAGGCCGAGGACGGCCCGAATCCGCGCCAACAGCAGGTTTCGCCGCACCGGCTTCTGAAGCCGCGCGACGATTCCTGCAAGCGCGTCCTCCGCGTCCGGCTCGACGGGCGCCAGGATCGGAACGAGAAGCAGCACCGGCAGCTTTGCGAACCCTTCGACCGAACGAAGGCGCCGGGCCACGGCGCTTCCGCCGGCCTCCGAGAGCGCCTGATCCGCGACGACGATCCGGATCGGACGCGAGGCGCGCGCAGAGCGACGAAGCGCCTCGACGCCACGGCTCAGATCCGCCGCAGCTTCGACCTCCATGCCCGCGTCGCGCAAGACTTCGCGAATGTGCTGCCTCGTCGGCTCGTGGCCTTCCATGCAGAGGACACGGACTCCCTGCGCCCACGGCCGGCGGAGATCGACGGCGGCATCGGGATCGGCGAGCGCGAGGCTCATCGTGAACCAAAACGTGCTCCCCTCCCCCGGAGTGCTCTCGACGTCGATCTCTCCGTCGAGAAGCTCCGTCAGCCTCTTCGCAATCGCGAGGCCCAGGCCCGTTCCGCCGAACTTCCGCGTGCTCGAGGGATCGCCCTGCGCGAAGGACTCGAAGAGCCGATCTTTCGCAGCCGGCTCGATCCCGATGCCCGTGTCGCGCACTTCGCACCGGACCACGACGCGCCCGCGCTCGCGGCCGACGAGTGCGACGCGAACGACGACCTCGCCTTCCTCGGTGAACTTCACCGCGTTCGAAAGGAGGTTCAACAAGATCTGTCGCACGCGGTCGGGGTCACCGATGACGTCTTCGGGAACATCCGACGCCACGAGGCACGCCAACTCGAGTCCTCGGGAACGGGCCGATTCCGCGAGGAGGTCGACGGCTTCTTCCACGGTTCTTCGCAACCGGAACGGGCGCTGTTCGAGGTGCAGTTTGCCGGCCTCGATCTTCGAGAAGTCGAGAATGTCGTTCAGAATCGTGAGAAGGCTCTCTCCCGCCACGCGCACACGCTCGGCGTACTCGCGCTGCTCCTCGGCCAACTCCGTATCGAGAAGGATGTCCGTCATCCCGATGATGCCGTTCATCGGGGTTCGAATCTCATGGCTCATCGTAGCCAGGAACTCGCTCTTCGCTCGATCGGCCGCGAGGGCCTGGTCTCGCGCCTCCGAAAGCGAGCGCTCCGCCTCGATCCGCTCGGTCACGTCACGGAGAATCACGAGATCCCCACCGAGTCTCCGGCGACGGCCACGCAGCGGAGACGTTCGCACCTCGTAGACCCGACTCCCGATCGTCACCTCGGCACCCATCTCACCCAGGTCGACGCGCGAGTCGCCTCCGGGAAGAACGGTTTCGAGCCGATGCCCAATCGCATCTCGCGGGTCGACGTCGAGAATGTCGAGCGAAGCGGGGTTCAGATCGACGATCCGTCCTTGGACATCGAGAACCAGAACGCCATCTTGCATCTCTTCGACGACGGTCTCGCGCGCGACCGGCACGAGGTCGAGGAGTTGGAAGCGATACAGGGCAAACGACACGACGAACGCGGTGCCCGCAAATCCGAGTGCCGTGACGTCGACCGTCGTCCAACCGGTCATGTAGAAGACACTCGATACGGCGGGGATGGCCGCGGCGGCGAGAAGCACGGCGTTCTGGCGGCGCTGCACATGGTGGCCAAAAACCAATGCCTGCCCAACGGCCAGAAGAGCCACGCCGTAGACGAGGTAGACGTATCCGATCGCAACCCAGTACCAGGCACCCGCCAGTACACGCATGCGCGGCTCGCCGTCGATCATCTCGAAGATCACCGATCGCCAATGCAGTTGATGGAAACCGTTGGTCCACACCGCGAGCAACGTGAGGACCGGCACGACACACAACAACCCAACACTCCGGCGGTTCACCCAACCGTCGCGTCCGGTGAACTCCGACACGAAGACGAGCCACGCCACCGGAGCGATCGCCACCCCGAAATAGTGCACACGGCTCCAGAAGATCTTCACTTCGGGATCCGACGATGCGAGCTGCAGCCCATAGGCCCCGCACCAGATCGCCGTCCCCACGAGCTGAAGGACGAACGCCGTCGCGCTGCGAGCGGGGCGCCGCGCCCATACTCGGATCGCGAGAAAGCCCAGCCACGCCGCCGTAAAAAGCAGGATTCCGGTGTAGAGTTGATAAGACACGTTGCGTATTTCCGCTCTCGACCGAATACCCCGAGTTCCGAGCCAATCCTATCTTAGACGGGTTCTCAGCGGATGCAGCAGGGAACTTCCGGTTCGGCACCGAAGCGGCGGCTGTGTGCCCAGCGCGGTCCATTCGGGTGCCCCGGGCTCCCTTCGCCCAGCGATTTTCGGTATTGCTACTGCTGTGAAGAGGTTCCTGCTGGTCCTCGTCGGGCTCACCACTCTCGCGGTGATCCTCGTCGGAGTTGGTCTTCTGTGGGCTCACGTCTCCCTGCGCGGGGAGCGCAGCCCCCTGCCAGCGGCTGACGGAATCGCAGCGATTCTGGCCGGCGACCCGGATCATCCGCGAGCGCTGCGGTGGACGAACTCGGCGAGCCAGGACATGCCCCGCAGCGGCGTGCTGGACCCCGCGCTCGACCCGACTCCGGATGCGCCCTACCGAATGAGCCACCCGTCGTTCATTCTCGAGTGGGACGATGGCCGAATCCTGTTGGTCGACGTGGGCATGACCCCCTCGGCCGCCGTCGCCTTCGGCGAGCCCAGCGAACTCGTCGCCGGCGCGCGCCCCATGGAGCCGCACCGACCGACGGGCGAGCAACTCGGCCCGCGTGCCCGCGACGTCGAGGGTGTCGTGTTCAGCCACCTACACACCGACCACGTCGAGGGCATCACGGCACTGTGCGAGGGGCGCGATCGCCCTCTTCGTGTCTTCGGGACGAAGGGCCAGCTCGTACGAACGAACTACACCACCAAGCCCGGGCTCGCGCTCCTCCAGGACGCTCCCTGCGTCGAACTCGTGCCCATCGAGGGCAGCGGCCCGCTTCTCGAGATACCGGGTTTCCCCGGGGTCCGGGTCATCGAAGCAGCCGGCCACACCCCGGGAAGCCAGATCGTCGTCGCCGAGGTCGCCGGCTCCGGCGCGCCGACGCGCTTCGCTTTCGGCGGCGACATCGCGAACGCGCGGGACGGAATTCGGCACGACATCCCGAAGCCGTGGCTCTACAGCCTGCTGGTCGTGCCCGAGGATACCGAGAGGTTGGGTGAGCTGCGCCGCTTCCTACGCACGCTGCACCAGAATCACGACTTCACGGTACTCGTGCCGCACGACGAGCTCGCGATCGAACGCGCGGGAGTCCTCCGCTGGACGAGCTGAATCGCCGTCAGATGTCCCACACCATCGTGTTGTCGGTGTCCTCTCCGAGTAGATCGACCGGACTCGTCTTGTTGATGTGTCCGATCAGGCCATTGTAGATCCCGTATCCCACGAGCTCACGTAGCCGAGGGGAGAAGCCGCGGACGGTTTCGCGCGGAATCCCCAACTGCTGGTTCTCCTGCTGGCGGATGAAACCGGCGCAGTAGTTCATCGCGATGCCGATCCGCCTCTCGTCGGTCTGATTGGCGCCGCCGCCGTGCCACAGGCTCCCGTGCCAAACGAGAACACTCCCGCGACGCATTTCCGCTGGGACCGAGTCGTACGCCTGCCCGAAGTTGGGAGAGGCGTCGCGCAGATGCGATCCGGGAACGACGCGGGTCGCCCCATTCGCGTCGGTGAAGTCGGTAAGCGCCCACATCGTGTTGCAGACCACCGCAGCATGCGGCTTCCCCAGCGGGATCAGCTGATCATCGGCGTGAATCGGTTGCTCGGTCTCTCCCGGGTCGATGCCGATCGAGGAGAGCGTGGAGACGAGACAGCCCGGGTCGAGCACCCTCTCGACCAGCGGCAAGATCGACTCATGGACCGGGACCTGCTCCCAGAGCTTGCCGTGTGCGAGCAGGTTGTAGACACGCAGAGTCTTGGTCCCTTCGAACTCGTTTCGGGACGGCCGGATGTCGAGCTCCCGCTCCAGGCGGGTCAGATCCTTCACGAGCGCGGCGACGAAATCCGGGTCGAGCACGTCCTCCAAGATGGTGTAGCCATCCTTCGCGATCTGGGCGGCGTGTTCGTCGAGTCGTTCCTTCGGCAGCATGCCTTCTTCTCGGGTCCGGGAGGCGCGTCGTCAAGGGCACAAAACTGACGGATCGTCGTTGTCGTGGCGGTTCCCCTCGTGCATCATCCGCCCCGGGAGGAACACCTGCACATGACCGCCAAGCTCGGAATCGTACCGTTCTGGAAGCAATACGACCGCAAGGTCGTTCTGAAGGCGACCCAACTCGCCGAAGACCTGGGATTCCATTCCGTATGGGTGCCCGAAGCGTGGTCCTACGAGCAGTTTCAGCTCTTGACCGAGCTCGCCCTGAACACGAAGCGGATCGGTCTCGCCACGGGAATCGCGAACATCTTCAGCCGATCGGCCGGCCTCCTCGCGATGAGTGCGGCGACGCTCGATGAGATCTCCGAGGGGCGCGTCATTCTCGGATTGGGGACGAGTGGAAAGAACGTCGTCGAGAACTTCCATGGCGTTCCGTACAAGAAGCCCCTCACCCGCATGCGGGAGACGATCGGCATCCTGCGCACGCTCTGGCGCGGCGATCGCCTCACCCCCGAGCAGAGCACGCTTGCCGACCTGCGCCACTTCAAGCTGGAGATGACGCCGACCCGCCCCGACATTCCGATCTACGTCGCCTCGCTTCAGCACAAGGCAATCAACGAAATCGGCCGGAGCGCCGACGGCTGGGTGCCGACCTTCTGGCCCTACAAGAACTACAAAGACGGGCTCGAGTGGGTCGCCGAGGGGGCGCGTGAAGTGGGCCGCGATCCATCCGAGATCGAGCTCGCACCCTTCCTCGGCGTCATCCCCATCGAAGATCTCGACTTCGCCCGCTCGATGATGAAGCCGATGGTTTCGTTCTACATCGGCGGCATGGGGACGTACTACCACGACATGTTTTGCCGTTTCGGTTTCAAGGAGAACGCAGACCTGGTCCGCGACCTCTACAACGAAGGCGACCGCAAGAAGGCCGCCGCCGCGGTCAGCGACGAGTTGGTCGACGCGATCGCGATCTGTGGTCCGCCCGAGCTGTGTCGGGACAAGCTCCAGGAGTGGAAGGAGAACGGAATGGGCCTCGGCCTCGTGAACCTGCCTCAGGGTGCACCGTACGAGATGCTGGAAGGCGCACTGAAGGCCATCGCGCCCGCGTAGAGTACTCGTGATGCCTCTATCGACCATCCAGAGCGAGGTTCTCCGGTGCGAGATCGATCCCGATGCCGGCGCGAGCATCGTCACCCTCGCCGTTCGATTGCAGGATCGCTGGGTTCCGCTCATGCGCGAGACACCACGCGAAGCGATCGAGAGCGGCAACAGCTCCGAAATGGCCTCGTTCGTCCTGGTGCCCTACTCCAACCGAATCGGGAACGCCGCGTTCGTATTCGAAGGGAAGAGCTACACGCTCGAGCCAAACACGCCCGAGGGCCACACGATCCACGGCGACGTCCGCAAGCGGCCGTGGCAGATCGTCGACGCCGGACCGACGTGGATTCGGCTCCGATTCGAATCTCGCACGTTCTCCGACATCAACTTCCCGTTCCCGTTCAACGCGAATCTCGGCTACGAGGTCGACGGGGACGGCTTCCGCGCCGAGTTGGAAGTCGAGAACGCAGGCACGGAGCGCATGCCCGCCGGCATGGGCCACCACCCCTACTACACCCGCACGCTCACCGACCCCCAGGAAGAGGTCGAAGTGCAGGCCAACTTCACCCGGGAATACGCAGGACTGGTACCGACCGCCCCGGCGGGCCCGCTTTCCCCCGAGCACGACTTCAGCAGGTCTCGCGCACTGCGAGACCAGGAGGTCGACTGTTGTTTCGGGGGCTGGGACGGAAAGGCCGTGATCACGTGGCCCGGCTCCGGCGTTCGCGCCGAGATCGACTGTGAGCCCCCGCTGCGACACATCATCCTCTTCACGCCGCCCGGCAAGCCCTACTTCGCAGTCGAGCCGGTGAGCAATGCGAACAACGGCTTCAATCTGTTCGCGAGCGGTGACACCGACTCCGGCGTTCGGGTGCTCGAGCCGGGCCAGACCATGGCGGCCAGCTTCCGCGTCCGGGTGGTGGTCTAGAACCTCAGCCCCGTCCGACCTGAGGGAGTTCGAACTGAAACGTGGTCCCGTGAGCGGGGTCGCTCTGCGCGGCAATGACGCCGCCATGCAATTCTACGATTCGCTTCGCGATCGCGAGCCCGAGACCGGCGCGACCGGAGGCGTCGTGGTGTCCGCCGCCTTGGTAGTGCCGGTCGAAGATGTTCGGCAACGCGTCCGCGCTGATCCCCGAGCCGGTATCCTCGATGGCGACCGACACCTTTCCCGACTTCCCCTGCGTGGGGCGTGCGCGCATTCGGATGCGACCACCGTCGTCGGTGTAGCGGAGGGCGTTCTCCAGGAGATTCTGGAGGACGCGCTCGATGAGCCCGATGTCGGCGCGCACGAAGGGGCCCTCACTCGATAGCTCCGTCTCCACCCGCACGTGCTTCTCTGCCGCCTCCAGCGAGAATTTCTGCGCGACATCTTGCAGGAGCTCGCCAATCGGGAAGTTTTCCGGCTCCGGACGTGTCTCGTGCGCGTCGAGCTTTGCGAGCTCGAACAGCTCCTCGACGAGGCGTGAGAGCCGCGTGGCCTGCCGCGCAGCGATCTCCAGATACTCCCGGCGCTCCGCCGCGCCGAGGGACTCCTCCTTCATGAGGACGGTCTCGAGGTAGCCCTGAAGGGAGGCGAGCGGCGTCCGCAGGTCGTGAGAGACATTCGCCACGAGCTCGCGGCGCAGCAGGTCCGTCTGCCGAAGGCGCTCGAGCTGATCGATGGTGCGCTCGGACAGTCGGCCGAACGTATCGGTGAGCCGGTCGATCTCGTCCCCGTAGCCCGTCGCACCGGGAAGCACCGGAAGTTTCGAAAAGTCGCTCGCGCGGAAGTCCTCGACGGCCCGGGCGAGGCCGCGAACCCGGCTCGTCACCAGGCCGAACAGCCCGAGTCCCGCCAGCAGGGCCACCAACAACGCGACGCCGAACGCGATCGTACTCTGGCGCAGGATGTAGCTCGCCTCGAGCAGCTGCGACACACTGTCGAACTGCTCGCCGCCCAGGATGACGTACAGATAGCCACCCGTCTCCTCACCGGGAATCGCGGCCGCGGAGAATACTTTTCCCCGACCCGGCGCCCGCGGATCGTCCCCGAGAAGCGGCAAGTGTTCTGGGCCGCCAATGAACTCCCGAACCGGACCCAAGTCGATGCGGTCGAGCTTCACCCGCTCGGGCGGCGCCGAGTAGGCGAGAATCTTCCCTTCCCGATCGAGACGATAGATCTCGATGCTCGGATGCACGACCATCAACCAGTGAAAGATCTCCTTCAACGCATCGCTGTTTTCCTTCGTCTTCTCGATCAGATCGATCTCCGACACGATGTGCGCAGCCACCTCCGCGTTCAAGCGCTGCGCGACCTCCTGCTGGTACATCTCGGTGGCGTACCGATTCACGAAGAGCCCGGCGGCGCCGGTCACACAAAGAAGAAGAAACAGGATCGCGGCGAGCTTGCCGTAGAGGGTCCGCAGCATGAATCAGGCGCTCTGGGCCATGGGCTCCGCGAACTTGTAGCCGACTCCCCACACGGTGAGGATGAACCGCGGCTGCGCCGGGTCGTCTTCGATTTTCGCGCGTAGGCGATTGATGTGCGAGTTCACCGTGTGCTCGTACCCATCATGGCCGTAGCCCCAGACGCGATCCAAGAGCTGTGCGCGAGAGTACACCCGACCCGGGTGCCGAGCGAAATGCTCCAAGAGATCGAACTCGCGGGCCGTGAGCGCAACGAGACGACCCTCGAGCGTCACGGTGCGCCTTCCGGAGTCGATCTCGAGCCCGCCCACCTGAACCCGCTCGTCCGCCGATGCGGATTGGTTCGCATTCCGGATTGCCTCGACCCGGCGGAAAATCGCCTTCACGCGAGCGACGAGCTCGCCGATGCTGAAGGGCTTCGTCAGGTAGTCGTCGGCCCCCATCTCGAGGCCCAGCACGCGATCCAGCTCGGTCGACTTCGCCGTGAGCATCAGGAGCGGCACGTAGTGACCGCCTTCCCGAAGTCGTCGGCACACCTCGAGTCCGTCGACGTGGGGGAGCATCAGGTCGAGCACGATCAGATCGGGCGGGGCGCTCGACGCCTTGTCGAGCCCTTCCTTTCCGTCGAACGCGAGGTCGACCGTGAAGCCGAGATCACTGAGGTGAAGCTGGACCAGGCGCGCGATGTCCTGGTCGTCGTCGACGACCAGGATCCGCTTCGGGCGCACTGGAGCGGGTGAACCATTCACCACAGAGGAGCCCCCGGGCCACCCGTGAAGCCGATGTCGTTTCGCGTCGCGTCGAGATCATCGTAGGCCGGATCGGGGTCGCCCGCGTCGATCGCGCGCTTCCTCCTGCCGGCCGGGTTCGGTCGGAAGTCGGCTGCGATCTGGGCCAGCGTCAGTGCATCCGCCTTCTTGCTGCCGATCTTCGGCGGCTTCTTGTTCAGAAGCTCGGGATTGCCGTCGACGTTCCCCATGACCCGCGGGGGGCCGATCAGCAGCTCCGCTTTGCGGATCTTTCCGAAGTCCCTGAAGTCGGTGAGAAGCGCCGCTTTCCGGTTCCTCCAAAACAAGCTGTACGAAATCGTGGCCGTGCCCGGGCTGAAATCGCAGATCCCGCGACCACGCCCCCTCGACCCGTTTCGACCGATCAAGTTGTTCTTCGCCGAGGCCGACGTCGCACCGCGGAAGATGATGCCGTTGCTGTCGTTTCGCAGGACCGTGTTGTTCACGATGGTCGGCGACGCACCGACGACCTCGATCGCATGCGGATCACCGGAGGAGGTCCGGTTGTACACCACGAGATTGTTGTGAATCAGCGCCGTCGAGTTCTCGACGTGAATTCCACTTCCCCGCTGCGATGCGCGGTTGTCGTAGATGATGTTCCGCGCGACCGTCGGCGACGCGCCGAAGATGTAGACACCGCCACCGCGCGTTGCGGCACCGCCGCGCACCACCATCGAGTCGAGAACGCTGGTGAGGACTTCGCCCGATTGGAACGACACGACGGGACCGCTGCCCGTCCCTTCGAGAACCGTATCCGGCCCCGTGCCCACGACACGAACCGCTTGGCCGCCGAAATCGATGTCCTCGACGTAGGTTCCCGGCTGCACCTCGATCGTATCGCCGGGGTCGGCCGCGTCGATCGCGGCCTGGATGGACTCGCCCGGGTTTACGATGATGATGGTCGCCGCACCCACGGGGGCGGCCGCGCCGAACGCGGCCACCATCGCAAGCGAACTCAGAATTCTCAGGGGGGCTTTCATCTGGCTCCTCAATCGGACTCGATCCGAATCATCGCTACGGGATTGCGCCAGTCGTAGACCGACGCGGACAGGTCGGCAAGGCCGTGAATTCCGTTGTGAACATGCACGAAACCCTCGCCACCCGTGTCGGGCGAACCGCCGGCGCCGCCGCAAACCGGGCCGGGGATGTCGTCGCACGCCTCGGTGTTGGGCTCACTTCCCGCGTCGTAGGCGACGACGCGGTACGTCTTCGATCCACTCCGCGGGATCTTTGCTCCGTTCAGAGCCACGAACGCGTCGTTGGTCGGGATCAACATCGCCGCGACGCTCAGATAGCCGGCGCGCCGGGTCGAACGCATCATGAACGTGACCGATTCCCCGGGACCGAGAAGCCCGTCGGTCGTTTCGATGTCGACCACTCCCGACTCCGCGCCCAATCGGGTCGCGAGCGGACCGGTGTCGCCACCCTCCGCCAATGCCGCGAGCTCGGGGCTCGCGGGCGACCCGGAGGAGAAGATCGAGACATCGTCTTCGTGGGCGATGCCGATGATCGGTGTGAAGCTTTGGCCTTGGGTCAGGTTCGTCACGGTGACCTTGTGGCGCGTCGCTCGGCCCGGGCGAATCGGCAGCTCGGCCGAAGCCTCGGCGACGATGCCGGCCAGCAGGAGAGCGGCAACCGCAACGATGCGTATCGGTGAGATGGTCATGCTGTTCATTCTCTTGGTTCCTCCGGTCTGTGGGCCGTATCCGTCACGGCCAATGCCGAAGAACCCTGGATTCCGGCGTTCTCAGCCACGTCACGCGAATCTCACAATTCCGTCACGACGGCGCATTCCGCGGGGTTCAAGCGATTGACCGACTTCCGAATGCCACCGGCCGTGACGTTCTCGGCAATCGAACGATTGAAAAGCGCAGGCGCGGCCATGCCGTTTCCGGGCACCCAGCGGCGACGGCCCGACGGTGTGCGCCGACGGCCGGGGCGCGATGTGCCACGCTCGGCACGATCGGCACCGGAGAGGCTACGACGTCCTCCCTACCATCTTGGAGGAGGCACGATCGCGACGGCCGAACGCATGTCGCTCGCCTCAGAGCACCCGGCCCGGGCAAGGCATCGGCACCCCGCTTGCTCTGAAGTCCATCACCCCACTCAGGGTCGCCACCAGGACGACCCAAAACCCAACGCGAGGTGCGGGCAAAGCCCCCCTGCCCTCGCGATACGCGGGTGGCGAGGGGGATCATTCCCTCGCCGCCCGCTCCTCCCTCTGCCTCGGGTCGAGGAGAACCCCTGACCGGTCCGTCCGAACGCGTTCGGGGTATCAGCCGGAGAAATTCTGGGTGTACGGGAGGTTCGTGGCGGTCTTTCGGACGTCGGGGAGGGCATCGACGAGGATGCCGGTCGCGTCCCACGTGCCGCTGCGGAGACGATGCCGCGCGCCATCGTGCGTTTTCACGCCGTACTCCTGGCCGTTGTACGTGGCCGTCATCGTCTCGAGATCGACGGTCAGATCGTGCGTCGGGTCTTCTTCGACGGCGTTCATGAGCGCGTGAACATCCGCTTCGCTCGCCTGAACACACGGAATCCCCATCGACACGCAGTTGTTGAAGAAGATGTCGGCAAACGACTCACCCACGATCGCTTGGATGCCCCAGCGCCAGAGCGCCTGCGGAGCGTGCTCTCGGGACGAGCCGCAACCGAAGTTCTTGTTGACGATCGCGACACGCGGCCCCTTCGCCTGGAAGCGCGGATCGTTCAGGGGATGATCGAGCTGCCGACCGTCGGTCGGGTCGAACCGCAGATCCTGGAATGCGTGCTTGCCCATGCCGTCGAACGTAACGGCCGTCATGAACCGGGCGGGAATGATCTGGTCGGTGTCGATCTCGTTGCCGCGAATCGGAATCGGGCGCCCCGACACCGACACTACCTGACGTCCCTTCTCACTCATGACGACGCTCCCTTTCCGAGCATTTCGCGCACGTCCGTCACCGCACCTTCGATGGCGGCCGCCGCAACCATCGCGGGGCTCATCAACAGAGTGCGCCCCGACGGACTGCCTTGGCGCCCCTTGAAGTTGCGGTTGCTCGACGAGGCGCAAACCTGGCGTCCCTGAAGCTTGTCGGGATTCATCGCAAGGCACATGGAGCAACCCGGGAGGCGCCACTCGAAGCCCGCTTCGCGGAACACCTCGTGCAACCCCTCCGCCTCAGCCTGTCGCGCGACGTCTTGCGACCCGGGGACGACCAACGCCTTTACATGCGACTGCACCTTGCCGAGCTTCGCAATTTTCGCCGCTTCCCGAAGATCGGAGATGCGTCCGTTCGTACACGAACCGATGAAGGCGACGTCGATCTTCGTACCGGAGATCCGGTCGCCCTCGTGCCAGCCCATGTAGCCGTAAGCGTCTTCCGCGACGAGGCGATCGTCACCCTCGAAGGAGCCCACATCGGGGATCTCACCATCGACCCCCACGACCTGGCCGGGGTTGATCCCCCAGGTGATGGTGGGCGCGATTTCATGTGCGGGGATTCCCACGACATCCTCGTACGCGGCATCCTCGTCCGACGCGATGTCCCGCCACCAGGCGACGGCCTTGTCGAAGCCGGCGCCGGTCGGCGCGAACTTGCGGCCGCGGAGGTATTCGATCGTCGTATCGTCCGGGTTGACGTAGCCACACCGCGCACCACCCTCGATCGACATGTTGCAGACGGTCATGCGCTCTTCCATCGACATGTTCTCGAACACGGAGCCGGCGTACTCGTAGGCGTAGCCGACGCCCCCATCGACACCGAGCGCGCCGATGATGTGGAGGATCACGTCTTTCGCGTAAACGCCCGCGCCGAGCTCGCCATCGACTTCGATGCGGCGGACCTTGGGGCGGTGCATCGCGAGACACTGACTCGCGAGCACATCGCGCACCTGGCTCGTTCCGATCCCGAACGCGACGGCGCCGAACGCCCCGTGCGTGCTCGTATGACTGTCGCCGCAAGCGATCGTCATGCCGGGCTGGGTGAGGCCGAGCTCGGGCCCGATGATGTGGACGACTCCCTGGTTCCCCGACTCGGGCCCGAAGAACTGGATGTCGAACTCGCGACAGTTCTTCTCGATCTCCGTCAACATGATCTCGGCTTGGCCATCTGCGAGCGGCCGGACCTGCGAGTCCGTCGGGATGATGTGATCGACGGTCGCGTACGTGCGGTCGGGGAACGGCACGCTCAGCTTCGCCTCGCGCAGCATCGCGAACGCCTGAGGGCTCGTTACCTCGTGAATCAGATGCAGGCCGATGAAGAGCTGGGATTGCCCTGAATCCAGCTCACGTACGGAATGCAGGTCCCAGACCTTGTCGAGAAGACTCCTACCCATGCCTTCATTGGATAAGGATCCCCTGGCGGCGTCGCCACCCGGGCCCGTCTACGTGCTTGGAATCGGGGAACGGCGAGAACCAGCCGGCCGTAGGCGCTTTTGCGGCCGCGCCCACGGATCACTAGCGTCGAGAAGACATGCGACGCGGACGACCACGGCCGATCGCCCTCGAGGGGGCGTCGGGCCTCACCCTTCGCGCCGACGTCTACGGCGACCCCAACGGGACGCCTGTCATCCTGCTGCACGGCGGCGGCCAGACGCGCCACTCCTGGTCCGACACCGCATCCGCCCTGGCCGAAGACGGATGGCAGGTCGTATCCGTCGATCAGCGTGGACACGGCGACAGCGACTGGGCAAAGGACGGCGCCTACGCCTTCCGGGACTACGCCGACGACGTCGTGGAGATCGTGCCGCAACTCGCCAAGCCTCCCGTCCTCGTGGGCGCGTCTCTCGGCGGGATCGCGGCACTCGTCGCCGAGGGCGAGACCAACGGGAGCTTCGCGAAGGGCCTGATCCTAGTGGACGTCGCGCCTCGAATGGAACCCGATGGCGTACAGAGAATCATCGGGTTCATGAGCGCAAACCCCGACGGCTTCGCCACGCTCGACGAATGTGCGGATGCGGTCGCGGCGTACAACCCCCATCGCCCTCGTCCCAAGAACCCCGAAGGACTCGCGAAGAACCTCCGTCGCGGCGACGACGGCCGCTGGCGGTGGCACTGGGATCCGGAGTTCCTCGGCGCCGGGCGACCCAGCGCCGGCGGCAGCGACCACGTCATCGACGACGCCGCGCGCGCAATCGAGGTGCCGACTCTGCTCGTCCGGGGTCGGCAGAGCGACCTCCTCTCCGAGGAAGGCGCGCGCCACTTCCTCGACCTCGTACCCCACGCGAAGTTCGCCGACGTGTCGGGCGCCGGCCACATGGTCGCCGGCGACAACAACGACGTGTTCACGGACTCCGTCCGGGCGTTCCTGCGCGAACACATCGCGCAGGACTGAGACCGCCTACGATACGGGTGGCCCGCACGGCGGGAGCAACGGCACGATCGCACGACGAGAATCGCCACTCTTTGGATCAACGAGTCAGGAAGGCAGGTCCTCGGGCAGGTCCGGGGCCCAATTCACGCCGTTGATGTGCCCACCACCGTCGACGAACAGCGTGTTGCCCGTGAGGTATTTGGAATCGTTTGATGCGAGAAAGAGCGCGACCCCGGCGATGTCCTCTTCCGGCTCTCCCATCCGTCCCATCGGGTTCTGTCGCAGCATCACCGCCGCCGTCTCGGGATTCTGGTCGCGAAACCGGACGTAGGCCTCGGTCGCGGCGGCCGGGCAGATCACGTTGCAGCGGATCTGGTGACGACCCCATTCCCGCGCCGCCGTCCGCGTGAGCGCCCGCGCGGCCTCCTTCGAAGAGTTGTACTCGGCCGAATACATGTGAGCGTTCACTCCGTTGAGCGAACACATCGTGACGATGCTGCCGCCGCCCTGTGCCTTCATGTACGGGAAGACCGCCTGCATGCCCCAGAAGACCGAGAGGAACCCGGTCTTTACGCCGTGCATCATGTTCTCGTCCGTCTTCCACTCGAGGCGGCCGATGCTGCTCCCGCCCCAAGCGTTGTTCACGAGAACGTGAACCGTTCCCCACGCATCGACGGCGTCCGCGACCGCAGCCTGCACCTGCGCCTTTACGCTCACGTCGGTCACCACGAGCCGCGCCTCGCCTCCGAGTTCTCGAACCTGGTCCGCCGCCCGCGCCCCCGCATCCTCGTTTCGCTCCGCGATCAGGACCCGGGCCCCTTCCCGCGCATAGCGCCGCGCGATACCGAGACCGATGCCCATCCCTGCGCCCGTGACGACGCAGACCTTCTTCTCGAGACATCCCATGCACTCGGGTTTCCCGCTCGCCGCGGGTGCGGTCAAGCGATATAGGGGACGGTATGCATGATCTGGTGATCCGAGGAGGCACGGTCGTCACAGGCTCGGGCGAACCCGCCATCGAGGGCGACGTCGCGGTCGACGATGGCAAGATCGTTGCAGTGGGGCCGATCGCAGACCGGGGTCGCGAGGAAATCGACGCCAAGGGGAAACTCGTCACCCCCGGATGGGTCGACATCCACACGCACTACGACGGGCAAGCCACGTGGGATCCCGTGCTCGCTCCATCGAGCTGGCACGGAGTGACGACCCTCGTCATGGGCAACTGTGGCGTCGGATTCGCTCCCGTCAAGCCCGGCCAGGAAGAGTTCCTGATCGGACTCATGGAAGGGGTCGAAGACATCCCCGGAACGGCACTGCACGAAGGCATCCAATGGGGCTGGGAGTCGTTCCCGGAGTACCTGGCCGCGTTGGAGCAGATGCCGCGCGCCCTCGACATCGGCACACAGGTCCCGCATGGCGCGGTCCGGGCGTACGTCATGGGCGAGCGCGGCGCGAAGAACGAGCCCGCCACGCAGGACGACATCGTTCGGATGAGCGAGATCGTCAAAGAAGCGATCGAGGCGGGTGCCCTCGGGTTCTCGATGTCGCGCACGCTCGTTCACCGAGCAGTCGACGGAGAGGTCGTCCCGGGCACGCACGCGACCGAAGACGAGATCTTCGGGATCTGTCGCCGCATCGGCGAGCTCGGCCGCGGCCTCGTCGAGCTCGCACCGGCCGGCGTGCAAGGCGAGGACATGTCGGCCCCCGACAAGGAGATCGACTGGATGTCGCGGCTCTCGGCTGAGATCAAGCGGCCGGTGTCTTTCGCCCTCGTGCAGCACGACGTGGCGCCGAACGACTGGCGCAGACTTCTCGACCTCTGCGACGCGGCAGCGGCCCACGGCGCCGATCTTCGACCGCAGGTCGGGTCTCGCCCCACCACGCTCTTGATCGGCCACCCGACGTTCCATCCGTTGAGCTTCCGTCCGACGTTCGGCGAACTCGGACTCCTTCCATTCGACGAACGGATGGCGCGCCTCCGCGAGCCGGCCATCCGACAGAAGATCCTCTCGGAGCAGTCCGTCTATCCGATCCCGCAGCTCGAGGTCGTCATGGGCATGATCGAAAACGGGCTCGACAAGGTCTTCCGGCTCGGCGACCCGCCGAACTACGAACCGGCCCCCGAGGAGAGCCTCCAAGCCGTCGCGGAGCGCGACGGCCGCGACCCCTACGATCTGCTCTACGACTGGCTGCTGGAGCTCGATGGACGGCAGCTTCTGATGCTGACACTCCTGGGCTACTCGAACTACGACCTCGAGCCGACCCGCGCGATGCTCGAGCACCCCCGCACCGCGTTCGGACTCGGCGACGGCGGCGCCCACTGCGGCGCGATCTGCGATGCAAGCATGACGACGTCGCTCCTCGACCACTGGGCCAAGAGCCGCACGCGCGGCCCGAAGCTCCCGATCGAGCAGGTCGTGAAGAAGATGACGAGTGACACGGCCGCGCTGTACGGCCTGACCGACCGGGGAACGCTCGCGGCCGGGTTGAAGGCGGATCTGAACGTCATCGACTTCGATCGGCTGTCCCTCTCGCTCCCCGAAGTCGCGAACGACCTACCGGCCGGTGCCGGGCGCCTCGTTCAACGTGCGCAGGGCTACGAGGCCACGATCGTCTCCGGCGAGGTCACGTTCCGCGAAGGGGAGCACACGGGCGCCCTCCCCGGCCGGGTCGTCCGCGGATAGAATCCGCCAAGTCGTTGCACCGGAGGCGCCGTCGTCATATCGGGCCAGTGCATGGCTGCGGGTGGTGGGACGAAGGCGATCCTTGCGGCGTTCTTGGCGAACCTGGGGATCGCGATTGCGAAGGTCGTGGGCTTCCTGTTCACCGGATCGTCCTCGATGTTGGCGGAGTCGATTCACTCCTTCGCCGACACCGGAAACCAGGGACTCCTCATGCTCGGGCACAAGCTCGCGCTGCGGGATGCCACGACGCAGCATCCATTCGGGTACGGACGCGAGCGGTACTTCTGGGCGTTCGTCGTCTCCCTCGTCCTGTTCACGCTCGGTTCGGTGTTTTCGATCGTCGAAGGCATCGACAAGATCCGACATCCACACCCGCTCGACGACTTGATCTGGGCCATCGGAATCCTGATCGGCGGCATCTTTCTCGAAGGGTGGTCCTTCCGCACCGCGGTCGTCGAAGCCAACCGGGTGCGCGGGCGCGCGTCGTGGAGCGACTTCATCCGGCGCTCCCGATCTCCCGAGCTCCCGGTCGTCCTCCTCGAGGACGCCGGCGCGCTTCTCGGTCTCGTCATCGCGCTCGTCGCGGTCAGTCTGGCGTCCGTGACGGGCGAGGCCATCTACGACGGCGTGGGCACCTTGCTCATCGGCCTTCTTCTCGGTGTGATCGCCATCGTTCTCGCGTACGAGATGAAAAGCCTCCTCATCGGCGAGGGCGCAAAAGCCGAGGACCTCGCAAAGATCGTGGCCACCCTCGAGTCCGCGCCCCGAGTGGTACAGCTCATCCACATGCGAACACAGCACATCGGCCCCGAGGAACTCCTCGTCGGCGCCAAGGTCGAATTCGAGCGAGGGATGTCGACCTCCGAGATCGCAGCGGCGGTGGATACTCTGGAGAACACGATCCGGGAGAACGTGCCGATCGTGGGCCCCATGTACATCGAGCCCGATCTGATGCGCGCGGCGAACAAGGCGAGAGACGAGGACTCCTAGCCGCGCTCGACGACCTGTGCTCCAATCGGAGCCATGAGTACTCAACCTCAGACGGACCCGCTCGTCGTCCGGCACGACGATGTCGGCATCGCGACGCTCACACTCAACCGGCCGAGACAGCTGAACCCTCTGTCGTCGGAGATGATCGATGCCGTCCTCACCGAGTTCGAGGGGCTGGCAAACGATGCTTCGGTCCGCGTCGTGATCCTGGCAGGCGAAGGTCGCGCCTTCTCGGCAGGACACGACCTCCGCCAGATGCGCGCGCACCCGGAGAAGGGGTACTACGAAGAGCTCTTCGCGCGGTGCGCGAAGATGATGCGGGCACTCACAGCGCTCCCGCAGCCCGTCATCGCGCGGGTCCAGGGCATTGCCACCGCGGCCGGTTGCCAGCTCGTGGCGACCTGCGACCTCGCGGTGGCAGCGGAGGAAGCGCGCTTCGCAACGTCCGGTATCGGTGTGGGACTCTTCTGTTCGACGCCCTCGGTTGCCCTCTCACGGAACGTGTCCCGCAAGCACGCGTTCGAAATGCTCTTCACCGGCGACTTCGTAGACGCGCCCACGGCGCTTTCGTACGGACTCGTCAATCGCGTCGTACCGGCGGACCAACTCGACGCCGCCACGCGCGAACTCGCCCAGAAGATCTCCGCGAAATCCCCGAAGGCCGTTCGCAGTGGCAAGAAGATGTTCTACGAGCAGCTCGGCCGGTCCACGGAGGACGCCTACCAGTACGCCGCAGACGTGATGGCCTGCGACATGATGAGCGAAGACGCGACCGAGGGAATCGACGCGTTCCTCGAGAAGCGCACGCCGACCTGGCGCGGGCGCTGACCTCAAAGATCGACGACGCGGTGCTCCCGCCGCGCGCGCTCCGCCGCAAAGACGATTCGGTGCGACTCGAGCGTCTCCTCCGGACCGGAGAGCAGTCGTCCCGCGCTTCCTTCGGCCACCGCGGACACGAACGCATCCATCAGAGCCAGGTCGCCGCCGCCGTGCCCACCCACTTCGGTCACCGCAGACGATCCGAGATCCACGTCCTCGGTCTGGCCCGTCACGAAATCGGTTCGCCGAAGGCTCGCGCCATCCCCTTCCAGGCTGCCGCGGGTTCCGAAGAGCCGAGTCTTCCGATCGAAACCGTACTCGGTGAAAGCGGTCATCGTGAACGAGGCCGTTCTTCCCCCGGCGAACCGTAGGATCACGACCTGGTTGTCCACCACGTCGTTGTCGGACTCGTAGACACAGCCCCCGTACGGCCCGCCGGCGAGCGCGGCACGAACACCGGCCTCGGTCGGGTCGTCGGTGACGACCGATACCGGCCACCCCTGCCAGCCGAGCTGCACCATCGTCAGGTACAGCCGCGGCGCGGAATAGGGGCACTGCGGCTCGAAGTCACACTCCAGACAATGCCGCGCGGCGCCGGCCTCGGCCGGCTTGTTCTCACGCCGGAAGTGGCGAAGCGATCCGAACGAAGCGACGGACTCGCAGCGCTCGCCCATCACGTGACGGATCCAATCGAGGTCGTGACACGCCTTCGTCAGCAACATGAATGAAGACGAGGCTTCGTTGCGCCAGTTTCCGCGAACGTACGAGTGCGCGTAGTGCCACCAGCCGACCGGCTCGAGGCGGTCCATCGATACCAGGTCGCCGATCGCACCGGCGTCCAACAACTCGCGGATCCGCCTGGTGTACGGCGTGTAGAGCAAGACATGGCCGACGGCGAGAAGAACCCCGGCGCGCTTCACCGCGCCGACGATCCGCTCACATTCGGCTTCCGTAGGAGCCATCGGCTTCTCGAGTAGAAGATGGTAGCCCCGCTCGGCCAGCGCGATCGCCGGCTCGGCGTGCTGGTCGTCGAGCGTTGCGACGATCGCCGCGTCGGCGAAGCGCTCACGCGAGACCGCGTCGCGCCAGTCGGCGAACTGGCTCTCCTCGGATACCCCGAGATCGGCGGCGAGGGCTCTTCGCCGCGCCTCGATCGGCTCGGCGATCCCGACGACCTGGACGCGATCCGGCTGTCCGATGGCATAGCGCGCGTACAGCGAGCCGCGGTCGCCAGCCCCCACGACGAGAATACGAACCGGCTTCATGATCCCTCGTACACGATGCGCCAGATTCGGCCGACGCGCGAGTCTGCCACGTACAGCGAACCGTCGGGCCCTTCGGCGACACCCGTGGGCCGGTAGCGCGCAGCCGCGGGGTCTTCGATCACCTCAGTCCCGGAGAAGCCCTCCGCGAACACCTCCCACCCCCCGCTCGGCGTCACACCGTCGAACGGAACGAAGACGAGGTTGTACCCGGCCTGAGGCAACGGAGACCGATTCCACGAGCCGTGAAACGCGATGAACGCCCCACCCCGATACCTCGCCGGAAACTGCTTGCCGGAGTAGAACGTGATCGCGTTCGGCCCCCAGTGAGCCGGCAGCGCGACGAGTGGTTTTTGATACCGCCCCTCGGCGGCGGTCTTTCGGCCGTCCCCGCCGTATTCCGGGGCGACCATCCGCGCGTCGCGGCGTGCGTCCCAATAGGTATACGGCCAACCCGCGGTCGCCCCCTCCTCCAGCACGTGAAGCTCCTCGGCCGGCAGGTCGGCGCTCTCCTCCGGCGTATAGAGAGCCCTCCAGAACTGACGCAGCTGGTCGCGACCGTGTTGAACCACGTAGATCCTCTTGGCCATCGGATTCCACGTGAGCGCGACGCAGTTCCGGAGCCCGGTTGCGAAGCGCTCGCCCTGGAGAGTCTGCGTCAGGCCGAGCCGGTCGGCCGGAAAGCGCCACACGCCCGCGTGTCGGGCCAGTTGCGGGCAGTCCGGCTGCCCGGGCGACCCCTTCGTTCGTCTCTTCTCCATGCACGCGTTCGAGGGCGAACCCACGTTCACGTAGAGCCGTCCTTCGTCGTCGAGGGCGATCGACTTTGCCCGATGGCCATTCTGGTCGGGGAACCCGGTCACGACGGTCTCGACCGGTCCGACCGGCGCGAGCTGCCCCGGGGCGAGACGGGCGCGGAAGACGGCGACATCGGAAGAGTAGTAGAGCCGGTCACCGCGAATCGTGATCCCGGTTCCCCCGGTCGTCGCGAAGCGCGCGGTTTCGTCGGCGCGTCCGTCTCCGTCGGTATCACGAAGAGCGACCACACCACCGCCGTCGGTAACGGTACGGAGCGCGACGTAGACATCCCCGTTCTCCCGCACGACGAGGTGGCGGGCCGGACCGACCTCGTCGGCGAACACCTCCGCCCGAAATCCGTCGGGCAACCGGAGCCCACCGGTCTCGACGGTGAGAGCGGGCGGATCGACCGCTTCTCCGGGGCGCCCCGCGCCCCACGCCGCACCGACGCCCCAGTACACACAGACAGCCAAGAGCAAGGCCCGCATCCCTTGATCCTCCTATGCGGCGCCGACAGTGTCGAGCCTGGGGGACGCTCGTTGCCATTCGCGATTTGTTGCCATTCTCATCCCGACGCTGACGAGGCGAATCCGTTTGCTATGTCATCGCCAAGATGTCCACGGAGCTCGACGACATCGTCGCGGTCGGCGGCAACCTCCGGCCGGAGACGCTCATCGCGGCGTATCGCCGGGGAGTCTTCCCGTGGCCGGGAGAGGGGCTCCCGCTGCTCTGGTACTGCCCGCGCGAGCGCGCCGTGTTGGAGCTCTCGGACCTCCACATCGGTCGAAATCTCGCTCGTGCCCGCCGCAAGAGCGGCTTGGAGTTCACGATCGACAGGGCGTTCGGCTGCGTCATCCGTGCGTGCGCGGAGATCCCACGATCCGACCAGGAAGGCACCTGGATCACCGAAGAGATGCTGGCCGCCTACGAGGAAATGCACCGCCTGGGCCACGCCCACAGCGTCGAGGCTTGGCGCGACGGTGCGCTCGTGGGAGGCCTCTACGGTGTCGATCCGGGCGGCGCGTTCTGTGGTGAGAGCATGTTTCACATCGAGCCGGATGCGTCACACCTCGCGCTTCTCCACCTGCTCGATCACATGAGCGCGCGCGGACTCGACTGGATCGACATCCAGGTGATGACGCCGCACATGGAACGACTGGGCGCCCAGCAGGTGCCGCGCGACCTCTTCCTCGCCCGACTCGAGGAGACGCTCGCAAGAGAACTCGTCCTGTTCGACCCGCCCTGCGCGCTGTAAAGAGCCTGCGGCGGCTCAGCCGCCGATCCGGCCGAGCTGCTTCGCCGTCATCATCCACTCGAGCGTCGCACGCCCATCGGGCGGCAGCGCGTCGGCACACACACAGCTCACGCTGCCCTTGCGGACGCGCGTGTAGAAGCCGCTCGTCCGGCCGGTGAGCCAGAAGGCGAGGATCTCGCCCATGTCGGGCTCGTGTCCGACGAGCATGACGTTCTCGGTCGCATCCAGTTGCTCCAACCGCGCGGTGAGCGCGATCTCGTCGATGCCGCAGGCGAGGTCGTCCCAGACCTCACGCCGCGCGGAGGGAAATGCCTCCGAGATCTCGTCCGCCGTCTGGATGGCGCGCACGAGTGGACTCGAGATCAGTAGGTCGACTCTGACGTCCAGCGAAGCCAGCCCACGCGCGGCCCGGGCCATCTTGTCGTGCCCCTCGGCGGTGAGCCGCCGGTCGAAGTCACGCCCCGAATCCGAGTAGTCCTCGGCGACGCCGTGGCGAACGAGATAGATGCGACGCTGTGACATAGGGGTACTCCGGTCCGAATTCCGTCTTTCTTTAGGTTTTGGGCTCCCCGCCGTCGACCGCAGCGCACACCCGAGGCGTTGACAACGCCGAACCGGGACCTGCACTCTGTCCCATTCCGTTGTCTTCCCCGCAGCAGTCCTCCCTGCCGAGGTCGCATCGCCTCGGTCGACTTGCCACCGCCATCGCGGGAGCGTTCGCCGGCTTTCTCGGCCTCGGTTGGCTGATCGTCTGGACGCTCGACACGTCCGAGCAGCCGTATCCAAAAGTCGAGCTCGACGTGACGGGGTACATCCGGAAGAAGCTGGCAAAGCACGCCCACGACAAGGGGCCGCCGCTGATCGTCTACCTCGGCGACTCACTCTCGATGCCGAAGGATGGGCCCCCAGCGCCCATCGAGCTTCGCACTCTCCTTCGACGTCGCGGCGGTCGACGAACGGGCACGGCGCGTGTCGTCAACCTCTCGGCGGCCGGGCTCACCGCATTCTCGCACTACTTCGCGAGCGAGCAGCTCGCGGAGCTGAACGCGGATCGCTTCATCGTCGCCGTCAACCTCGGCTGGTTCAGCCGGCGCACGAACGCGCAGCAACCCAGTCTCGCCGGCATGCTTCCGATCGAGAGGTGGCCGGAGGCGGCCGGTCTGCCGCTGCACGAGATCGGACTATCCGCAGACGAGATCGTGACCGCCCACGCGCTCATGGCATCCGGACAGTTCGACACGTGGTGGGGTCTTCAACGAGAGCAGGTTCGCATGAAGGCCGCGGTGAAGCGCGCTGGGCGTCAGATCCACCGCGCGCTCGGTGTTCGTCCGGTGGACTACGCGCAGGTCGTCGCCCGGTACCGCGCGAATCGCGTCTACGACGGCAAGCACCCCACCGTGGACGGCGCAGTACGGCGCTGGGGCCCTGTATTGAATGGACTCCCGGACGACGACCCCAACCTAGAGGTGCTGGACGCGCTGGTCGCACGACTGCGGGAGTCCCGCGCACGAGTCCTCGTGATGGTGCCGCCTACCAACGTCGACGTGCTCGAGGAGTACGGGATGTACGACACCGACGGATTTGCGACCTCGCTCGACCGCATCCGCGAGGTCGCCACCCGGCACGACGCGGACTTCCTCGACCTGCACGATCTTCTGCCCGACGACGCGTTCCGGGACCCGAACGACCACCTCGACTTCCGATCCGAGACCCGGCCGGCTCGAAGGATCGCGAAGGAACTCGTCGCGTGGAGCGAAGGCGCCGAAGACTGGAACCGCCGAGAACGACCTGCGGCCGAACCGGTCGGAACGACCCCGCAGTAGCGCGATGCTCTTCCCGACCTTCGCATTCGCGGTCTTCTTCTGCCTGGTGTTCCTCGGGCACCGGCTTCTCGGCGCACGCGCGCGGATCGCTTGGCTGCTGCTGGCGAGCCTTCTCTTCTACTTCCTGTGGCTCCCGCCGTACCTGCTACTCCTCCTCGCCGTCATCGGGATCAACTACGGCCTCCTGCGCGCAATGGTTGCGAGCGCGCGGCCCAAGCCGTGGCTCGTCGCGGCGATCGTGTTCACCCTCGGAATCCTCGCGACCTTCAAGTACCTGGACTTCCTCGCCGGGGTGGCCGCCCCGTTCGCCGAAATCCTGTGGAACGTCGAACTCCCCCTCCCCAAGCTGCTCCTACCGCTCGGCATCTCGTTCTACTCCTTCCAGATCATCGCCCTCCACGTGGACGTGTACCGAGGAGAAATCGAGCGGCCACAGAACCTCGCCCGATACGCACTCTTCATCTGCTTCTTCCCGCAGCTAATCGCGGGACCCATCCTGCGAGGGAACGAGTTCCTCCCTCAGCTGTCCACCGGCGGATCCGTATCGCGGGAACGAAGCCGACGGGGACTGTGGCTCATCGCGATCGGCCTCGTGAAGAAGGTGGTGATGGGCGACTTCCTCCTCGCACCGATGGTCGACACCGTGTACAGCGAGCCTGGTGTCGTATCGGGTTCGATGCACCTCGTTGCCACATACGCGTTCGCCTTCCAGATCTACTTCGACTTTTCCGGCTACACGGACATGGCGAGAGGCATCGCCAACGTGCTTGGCTTCCACCTCCCGCTGAACTTCGAGGAACCCTATCTCTCGCGAAACCCGACGGAGTTCTGGCGCCGCTGGCACATGACACTCTCGCGTTGGCTACGCGACTATCTCTACATTCCCCTCGGCGGCAACCGGCACGGCTCCTTCCGCACGGGGGCAAACCTCTTTCTGACGATGCTCCTCGGCGGTCTCTGGCACGGGGCGGGCTGGAACTTCGTTTTGTGGGGCGGACTGCACGGCGTATTGCTCGCCGTCCACCGCCCTTTGCGAGACCGAAGCGCCCCCGACGAACCGCTCCGGTGGATGGACGCGTGGCGAATCTTCCTCTGCTTCAACGCCGTCACGTTTCTGTGGATCTTCTTTCGCGCATCGACCTTCGGCGACGCAAGCATCGTGATTCAATCGATCTTCCTGGAGCCCTGGACGGGACCCACTCCGTACTGGCCCGCGATGATCGTCAGCCTGGCCGCGCTCCTGCACTTCCTCGAGCGCGGCCTCCGGCAGCGCTTCGGTCGGCTACGGGCTTCGCTCGACAACACTCCTGGTGCCGCCGTCGAGGGTTTTGCGTTCGGAGCGGTCCTGGCCCTCGTCGTCGCCGTGAGCGGCGCCGGCGGGCAGTTCATCTACTTCCAGTTCTAGTGGCCATGACGAGACGATATCGAAATCTCACGGACACAGCGCTCGCCTCGGTCCTGGTAGGCCTGGCCGTCCTCGTGCTCAGCTCGAGCGCACCGGCCGCTGATCGCCCGAACATCGTCCTCATCATCAGCGACGATCACGGATGGCCGTATTACGGCTTCACCGGATCGGACGTGGTCCAGACCCCGCAACTCGATCGACTCGCCACGGAAGGCACGACCTTCCCCCATACCTTCAACGCATCGTCGCGGTGCCGGCCGTCGCTCCGTTCGATCCTCACCGGCCTCTATCCGCATCAGTTCGCCCTGCGATCCGGGGCGATCGCGCGCGCGCACCGGAGAAATACCGGCGACCGAGGATATCCGATCGAGCAGATGGCGACCTTGCCGAGGCTCCTCGCCAAAGCGGGCTACGCGACGTTCCAAGCCGGGAAACTCTGGGACGGCACTCACCTCCAGGTGGGATTCGAAGACGGCATGACTCGGACGGCCGTCGTCGGGCCACCTTCGAAAGACACCGCCGTGACGTTGGGGCGAGAAACGCTCGAGCCGGTGTTCTCGTTTCTACGCCAAAAGAGGGACGAGCCGTTCTTCCTGTGGTTCGCTCCACAGCTTCCGCACGTTCCGCACGATGCGCCTGAGAAGTACCGCGTGCCGTACGAGAAGGCGGGTTGGAGCGGTCAGGCCCTCGACTACTTCGCGATGTGTACGTGGTCTGACGAGATCATCGGACGGCTGCTCACGTTCCTCGACGAACGCGGCCTGCGCGACGACACACTGGTCGTCTACCTCTCCGACAACGGGTGGGAACACGTAAAGGAAGGCTACCCGGGCAACGGCGGCCGGAACGGCAAGGGCTCGATGCACGAGTTGGGCTTCCGAACTCCCATGATCTTCCGATGGCCCGGACACATCCCGCCGGCAAGACAGATCGACGCTCCCGTTTCGACGGTCGATCTGTTTCCGACGCTGCTCCACCTGGCCGGAGCCGACTCGGTTCCGGGACGCTCCGGTATCGACCTGGGCCCCACCCTGCGTGGTGGACACGCACCCGAGCGCACCCAGATCATCGGGGCCCAATTCGTGCGACAGGATCGGCGGCGGCCCCGCGACCTGCGCAGCTTCGAGGGAGACGCGTACTACCTGCGCGACGAAGACTGGTACTACATCCTGTACGGCGGCGAACTCCGCAAAGGCGTCCTGTTCGACAAACGGACGGACCCTGACGAGCAAACCGACGTCTCGCATCTCCACCCCGAGCGAGTGCGGCGCTACCGAGAGGACGTCCTCTCCTGGCTCGACGAGATCGGGGTCGGCAGACGACGGCTCGGCTGGGTGCCGGCCGCCGAGCGGAACAGGCGACGGGCCCCACGGAAGAAAGATCCGTCGTGACACTTGGACCGACGACTCCCGGAATCTCCCGGCCGTGACGCGCACCCGAACCGGGACGGAACATTGTCCTGCCGGCCATTGTCGCGAGGACATCCCCGGGCGAAGACACGGGCATGAGCTTCAAACACGCCGTTCTCGGGGCCCTCGCCGAGGGCCCCCTCCATGGGTACGCCGTGCGGACGGCCATCGATCGAGAGATCGGACGTTTCTGGCCCGTCAGCCAGGGGCAGGTCTACGCGACGCTGGAACGGCTCGAGCGAAATGGCCTCGTCGGATCCGAGGTTCCCTCCGAGCGGGAACCGGGCACCCCGGGGCGGACCTACTCGCTTCTCGGCCCCGGGAGGCAAGCGCTCCGTGCGTGGTTGTCCGACCTCGGCGGTCACGACCCGGGCGACGGACTTGGCTTCGATGATTGGCTCGCCCACCTCGTCGTGAGCGATCGCTGGCACGACGCCAAGGGCATCGGCGAAGCAGTGGCGGTCCAACGGCGCCGGTGCCTCACGCTGCGGCACGCACTCGAGCAGCGGACATCGTGCTCCCGCGACACGGTGCCCACCCGCACCGCGTACGAGCTGCTCGCCGCGGAGCTCGAGTGGCTCGACACGGTCGAGCAGGAGCTCCTCGCGAACCCACCTGGTGCTGACAATGCATAGATTCGCGAGGAACGCTCGGCGCCGCCCGCCCTTCGGGGCACGTTGGTCGCATGAAGTGCATCGACTCGACTCCCATCCGGCCGGACCCGACCGAAGGCGCCTGCCTGGCGATCTGCCACGACCTGCGCAGTCCTCTCGCAACGGCCGCCGCCGCCGTCCACGAGCTGGAACGCGAACTCGGCGCGCAAGGACCGGCAAAGCGCTACGTGGCGATTGCGCGCGCGAGCCTGGCGAAGGCAGACGAGCTCCTCGGCGCGCTTCCCGACCTACTGACCCGGCGACAGGGCGAACGGCGACCGATCCCGCTTTCCCCGGTCGTCGAAGCGGTCCGCGACGACCTTCGGCTCGATCTCGAACTGGCCGGGGGGAAGGTGCGTGTCGTGGGCGCCCTCCCCCGTGTCCTCGCCGACCCGAGTCGGCTTCGCACCGCACTGCGGAACCTCGTCCACAACGCAATTCGCCATCGCCGAGTAGACGTCCCACCCGACATTGCCGTGCGCGCCTGGGTACGCGGCGACGTGTGCACTCTCACGATCACCGACAACGGCATCGGCATCGGCACGGCTTCGCCGCAGTCTCGCCCCGGCGGAGGCCTCGGCATCGGCCTCTCGATTGCGCACGACGCCATTGAGGCGAGTGGGGGTCGTCTGTCGCTGGCAGCAGGCCCGTGTCACGGCACCGTGGCGGCCATCACCCTGCCGGTCGCGACGGTCCGCGACGTCGCTACAGAAAGCGGCGGGTGAGCCAGTCGATCATGATCCCGTTCAGCTCGCCGGCCTTCTCCTGCTGCGTCCAGTGGCCAGCGCCGGCGATCTGCACGACCTCCAGGTCCGCGACGAAGCCCTTCATCGGCTCGGCGAGCTCCGGCCGCAGCGCGGGGTCGAGCTCGGCGGTGACCATCAGGGACGGGACGTCGATCGGCTCGTCGGCCCACGCCGAGCTGAGCTCCCAGTTTCGGTCGAAGTTGCGGTACCAGTTGATCCCGCCGGTGAATCCGGTGCGCTCGAACGCCTCGACGTAAACCGAAAGCTCTTCGTCCGACAAGATGAGATCACCGATCTCACCATCGCCCTCGATCGCCTCCACCATGTTGCGCACTTTGCCGTCGGGACCGAGCGCGTTCTCGGCAAACTGCTCGAGAGGCACACCGCTGCGCATCAGCTTGGTGAACGTTCGGCGGACGTCACGCGCGAGCCCGGCATCGGCGACTCCCGGCTCCTGAAAGTGCAGGATGTAGAAGTTGTCACCGAACATCATCTTGAAGACCTGCGTCGGCGCCATCGGAGCGCGAGGCAACGCCGGCGTATTCACACCGATCACCCCCGCCGTTCGATCGCGGTGCATCTTCGGCATCTCCCACACGAGGTTGCCGCCCCAGTCGTGCCCAACGAAGATTGCCGACTCGATGTCGAGGGCGTCGAGCACGCCCACGAGGTCGCCGTTCAGATGCACGATGTCGTAGTCCTCGATCGCATCCGGACGGTCGGTGTCACCGTAGCCGCGGAGATCGGGCGCGATCGCTCGAAAGCCGGCTTCCGCGAGCGCCGGCACCTGATGGCGCCACGAATAGCCGAGTTCGGGAAAGCCGTGGCACAAGACGACGGCCGGACCCGCGCCCTGCTCCATCAGGCTCATCCGGATGCCGTTCGTATCGACGGTGTGACGTTTCGCGTTCGCGAGAAGATCGGACATCGCAGTAGACCTCAAAGATCGAACAAGGTGAGAGGCGCCTCGCGCTCGAGACACTTCGGATCGTCGTTGCGGGGACTGTTCACGTGCTGGCTCACGGGAAACGCCTCCATCGTGTCCGCTGGCGCCGGTCGAAGCAGGGGCTTCAGCCGGCCCGCATCGGAAACCTCCGGATCGAGCCACAGGTCCCACGACTCCCGGGGCAGCAGAACGGGCATTCGGTCGTGGATCGGCTGCATCAACTCGTTGGGGCTCGTCGTGAGGAGCGTACACGACTCGAGGCGCGGACCATCGTCACGTCGCCACGACGCCCAGAGTCCGGCGATCGCGAAGGGCTCGGCGCTCTTCAGCCGGATCAAGTAGGGCTGCTTGCCGCCGCCTTCCTTCTTCCACTCGAAGAATCCATCTGCCGGCACGAGGCACCGCTTCGACTTGAACGCGTCGCGAAATGCCGGTTTCTCCGCGGCGGTCTCGGACCGCGCATTGATCATCCGCCCGTCTTTGGGAGGCTCTTTCATCCAATGCGGCACGAGGCCCCAGTGTAGGAAGGCCATCGTTCGCTGATCGTGGTCTCGCGTTCGCCGGACGGCGAGCACCGCCTGGGTCGGGCAAATGTTGTAGCGCGCCTCGAAACCAGCGGGCGGATCGATCCCGAACACCTCGGCGATCACCTGGGCCGGCGAGGTCAGCGTGAAGCGGCCACACATGGCTCGACGCTACGACGCGCGCGCGGCCAGCGCGGCTTCCTTCGCCCAGCGGTAGTCCGGTTTGCCGCTTGGGGAGCGCACGATCTCGTCGACCGCATGCATCTCGCGCGGCACCTTGTAGCCCGCGATCCGCTTCCGGCACTCCTCCTGGACCGAATCGAGCGTCGGAGAACGCCCCTCGCGGACCTGCACGACTGCGCACACCCTCTCACCGAAGCGCTCGTCCGGAACACCGACGACCGTGCAGTCGAAGATGTCGGGATGCGCCTTCACGGCCGCCTCGACTTCCTCGGGGAAGATCTTCTCGCCGCCCGAGTTGATCGAGACCGAGCCACGACCGATCAGCGTGATACTCCCGTCGGCCTCGACCGTCGCGTAGTCACCCGGCATCGAGTACCGCACGCCGTCGCACGTGACGAAGGTCTCCGCCGACTTCTCGGGATCCTTGTAGTACTCGAGCGGGATGTCGCCGCCGCGAGCGATCTTGCCGATCTCTCCCGTGCCCGGAGGCAGCACCTTGCCGTTCTCGTCGAGCACGACGGTCGCGCCGAGCTTCTTGACGGTCGGGCCGCCCTTCATCTCGGTCTGGCCGGGTTGCACCGTCACCATGCCGGTATTGCCGGTTTCCGAGGAACCGATCGCGTCGATCATCATCAAGTTCGGGAACTTCTCGAAGAATGCGTCCTTCACGGTCGGCGAGAAGGTCGCGGCGCTCGACGACAGAGTAAAGAGCGAAGAGACGTCTCGCGATGCGCTGCCGGACTGTAGCTCTTCGATCAGCGGGCGCCCCATCGCGTCGCCGGTGATCATGATCGAGTTGAGCTTTTCTTCCTCGACGAGGCGCCACACCTCGGCCGCATCGAATCTGGCCATCAGAACGACGCGGTTGCCGGTAAAGCTCTGCCCCATCACGGCCCACTGCGTGGCGCCGTGCATCAGAGGTGCGATGGGGAGGAACGCGATCTGCATTCCCATCGCTTTCCCGCGCTCGACCATCACCCCCGGGTCGGTCGCGCGCTCGCCCGACATCGGATCGATCCCACCGCCGAGCGCCATGAACACGTCTTTGTGGCGCCACACGACGCCCTTCGGCATGCCGGTGGTTCCGCCGGTGTAGAGGATGTAGCGGTCGTCGCCCGAACGCGCCCCGAAATCCCGCTCCGATGAGCCGCCGGCCAGCGCCTCTTCGTAGTCGATCGCGTCGAGACCCGACGGGTCGGCGCCAGAACCGTCGTCCAGTTGCACGAGGTGTCGCAGCAGCGGCATCGAATCGCGGACTCCCGCGACCCGCGGCGCGAACTCTCTTGCAAACACGAGGGCCTTCAGATCGGCGTTGTCGAACAGGTAGCGCAGCTCATCTTCGACGTATCGATAGTTGATGTTGATCCACACCGCGCGGAGCTTGAAGACCGCCCACAGGGCCTCGACCCATTCCACCGAGTTGTAGGCGTAGATCCCGACGTGGTCGTCCCTGCCGATGCCCTGGGCGGCCAGGTGGTGGGCCAGACGATTCGCTCGCTCCTCCATCTCCTGGTAGGTGCGCCGCTTTCCGTCGGCGAGGAGGTACTCCCGGTCGCCGAAGTGATCGACCGCGTGCTCGAAGAGGTCCGCGAGGTTGAAATCCATGGGCACCCATTGAACACCCGAGGACCGGGAGTCTCAACCGGCTGGCCGGCCGACCTGCCTCGTGTCCGGCGACGGAATGTTCCTGGGTCTCAGCCGTCCTTCGTTTCGCCGGTCCCGGCTCCGGCCGCGCCCGCGGCCGCCGCCCGCTCG
>JAULKQ010029300.1:0-31113 GCA_032356285.1 Smithsoniella earleae | reverse complement strand
CGGCCCGGAAGGAACCTCATTCAGTGCAAACTTCGACCGTTGAGAGCGACGAGGCAGGGGCGACACGAATCCTCCGCCCCGGGGACAACGTGTGGCGTCTCGAGAACGCCACCCGGCTCGGCGTCTGCATCGACGCCGCCGACTACTTCGCCGCCGTGGACGAGGCCGCCCGGAAGGCGGAGCACTCGATCCTGATCGCGGGCTGGGACATTCACAGCAAGCTGCTGCTCCGCCGCGGGGACGACGGGCCACAGGTGCCCCTCGGCGAGTTCCTGAACGAACTCGTCCGACAGAGGCCGAACCTGCGCGTGAACATCCTCGGGTGGGACTTCGCCCTCATCTATGCCCTCGAGCGCGAGAGCCTCCCTCTGCTGCGCTTCGGCATCCGCACCGCGAACCGGATCGACTTCCGGCTGGACGGCGACTGCCCCATCGGATCCTCGCACCATCAGAAGATCGTCGTCGTCGACGACTCGATCGCGTTCGTCGGCGGAATCGACCTCACCGCGTATCGCTGGGACACGCGCGATCATCTGGCGCAGGATCCCCGTCGCGTCACGCCCGCCGGCGACGTCTACGGTCCCTTTCACGACATCCAGATGGCCGTCGAGGGACCGGCGGCCGTCGCGGTCGGGGACCTCCTGCGGGAACGCTGGAAGCGGACCACCGGCAAGGAGCTATCGCGCCCCCCGGCGACCGGCGACCGGTGGCCCGAGCGGCTCCCGGTGCTCGTGCGGGATGCCTCCGTCGGCATCGCGCGCACCGAACCCGCGTGGGCGGGGCGCGACGAGGTCCGCGAGGTCGAGCGGTCGTATCTCGACATGATCCGGGCGGCCGAGAGGACGATCTACATCGAGAATCAGTACTTCACCGCCCCGCCGATCGTCGACGCATTGTCGGAGCGACTCGCAGAGCCCAACGGCCCCGAGGTCGTCCTGACCGTTCCGCACAAGTGTAGCGGGTGGCTCGAGGAGGCGACGATGGGGCTGCTCCGCCGCCGCGCCCTCGCGAAGCTACGTGAGGCCGACACGTGCGGGAGGTTCCGGGTCGTCTACCCGACGGTCGGCGGTGACCCTCCGGTCGCGGTCAACGTCCACGCCAAGGTCATGATCGTCGACGATGCGGTCGCCCGAATCGGCTCGTCCAACCTGAACAATCGATCGCTCGGGCTCGACACGGAGTGCGACCTCGTCCTCGAGGCGCAGAGCCGCGAGCACGCGGCCGCCATCGCGCGATTCCGCGACGACCTGCTTGCCGAGCACCTCGGCGTCGACGTGACCGACGTTCGGCGCACGTTCGAGGAATCGGGTTCTCTCGTGGACACGATCGAACAGCTCCGGGCGGAGGAAGGGAAGGAGCGGACACTCGCCGACGTCGCCGAGGAGCCGCCGGACGTGGTCGACGCGCTCCTCCCGAGCACTTCGCTTCTCGACCCGGAGAAGCCGATCGACCCGCGCACGTGGATCGATCAGCTCGGACCCGAGCCCGACGACGCGTCGTCGACCTGGGGGGCGGTGGCGCGAATCGGGGCGATCGCCGTACCACTGGTCGCGCTCGCCCTCCTTTGGCGCTACGGGCCTCTGCAGTCCTGGCTCGACCCGGAAGCGATCGAGGGCGGGCTCGGGGCGTATCGCGACGACCTCGCAGCGGGACCGGTTGCGGTTCTCGCGTTCGTGGTGGGCGGCGTGACGATGTTCCCCGTGACGCTCTTGATCGTCGCGTCGGCCCTGCTCTTCGGGCCCACCTGGGGCTTCGTCTACTCCCTCGTGGGCGTCGTCGCGAGCGCGGCGGTCGGATACTGGCTCGGAAGCGTGCTGTGGCGCGACGCAGTCCGGAAACTCGCCGGGAAACGATTGAATCGGTTGAGCAAACGACTCGCGAAGAACGGGCTCGTCGCCGTGGCGGTCGTGCGCGTCGTCCCGGTGGCGCCCTATACGGTCGTGAACCTGGTCGCCGGCTCGTCGCACGTGGGTTGGCGCGACTTCCTGCTGGGGACGGTCCTCGGAATGGGGCCGGGCATCGCCGCGATGACCCTCTTCGCGGACCGACTCCTGGACGCGGTGCGGAATCCGGATGCCGGGAACGTTGCGGTCCTGCTCGCCGTGGGCGCCCTGGTGATCGCGGGCGGCGCGTGGGCAAATCGAAAGTTTGGGGCGGAATGACGGCTCGGAGTTCCCATCTGCCGCAATCGATACCGAAAGAATTCCATTCACCCCACGGATTTCCGGTGATTTTCCCAGAGAACGCGTGCGCCGCGGCCGGCACGGATGGTGCATCGAGTCCGTGACAGAATGAGAGCAGCGAATGGATCGGACCGCGATGGAGACGATCGTCGCTCGGTGGTGCTGGTGGTCGACGATGACGATGGCGTGCGCGAAGCGCTCCAGGACGCATTCACGTTCGACGGCTACGCCGTGTGCGCGGCCGCGTCCGGGAACGAGGCGATCCAAACCATCGCGGACGAGAATCCCGCGATCGTCGTGACGGACGTCGATATGGATGCAGGGAGCGGCTTCGATGTGCTGGCGTTCGCAGCCGGCCTTCCGGCCCCGCCGACAGTGATCATGCTGAGCGCCCTCGACGATCCCGACGCGCGACGTCGCGCGGAAGAGATGGGCGCCGTCGGCTACTTCAGCAAGCCCTTCGAGCTGACGAAGATCCTCTCCGTCGTCCGCCGCCACCGCTCCCCATCCACGCCGCCGAGCTGACCGCACGAACCCGGCCTCACCCGCGAACGTTCCGACCGCGTGTACCGTAGGGCCAGGCCGACGCGGTTGTAAGAAAGTCCGCACGACCTTCCACCGTTGTCGGCGGTCCTACGTGTCCGACTCCCGCGACGCGTGTCGTTTTGGTCCGGCACACCCCTTGCGTCCTTCCGACTTCATGAAGATCGAACGAACCGATCCCGCCCCCCGAACGATTGCTGGTTGCACCTCGCGACCGGAGGCACCGTGGGCCGTCTAGAAGACGGCGTCTGGATCACGGAGAACCGCGTCGGGGTCGCTTCCTCCAGTGGCGAGTTCGAGCGCGAGGCCTCGACGATCCGCGAATGGGTGCGACGCGATGGCTCTACGGTCTTTCGACCGGAAGCGGGACGCTACCAGCTCTACGTATCGTACGCGTGCCCGTGGGCGCACCGGACACTTCTCTTCCGGAAGCTGAAAGGTCTCGAACACGCGATCGGACTCACGATCGTCCAACCCGTTCTCAGCGACCAGGGATGGGGACTCGAGCCCAGCGCGGCTCGTGAGCCCGGTCTGCCGACCGCGCGCCATCTGTGGGAGCTCTACGGGGCAACGGATTCCACCTTCACCGGCCGTGCGACGGTCCCGGTGCTCTGGGATCGAAACACGAGCCGCATCGTGAACAACGAGTCGGCGGACATCATCCGGATGCTCAACTCGGAGTTCGGTGCGATCGCGCAGAACGACGTCGACTTCTACCCGGACGACCTCGCCGAGGAGATCGATGAGTTGAACGACTTCGTCTACGACCGCGTCAACAACGGCGTCTACCGCTGCGGCTTCGCGAGCACGCAGGAGGCGTACGACAAGGCCTTCCGACGGCTCTTCGACGCTCTCGACGTGCTCGAGAGCCGCCTCCGGAAGAACCGCTATCTCTTGGGCGACCGGCTGACGGAGACCGATTGGCGATTCTGGACCACGCTCGTGCGCTTCGACCCGGTCTACCACGGCCACTTCAAATGCAACGAGCGACGGATGTCCGACTTTACCTCGATCTTCGGCTACCTCCGCGAGCTGTACCAGATGCCCGGAGTCGCGGAGACCGTCGACCTCGAACACATCAAGCAGCACTACTATCGGAGCCACCCGAGTCTGAATCCGACCGGGATCGTGCCGGCGGGTCCGAAGATGACCTACCTGTCGTGGCCGCATAGCCGGGGCGACGACGTCGGGTCCGAATCCGAAGGAACGCACGGGTGAGCTTCCCGGCGTCCTCGAACGGCGATGGCGCACCGGGCGCCGTCGGAACGGAGCGGCGTGGCCGTCTCCAGAAAGGAACGCAATCATGTTGAGCTGGGCAGTCGCTTTCTTGGTCGTCGCGGTCATCGCCGGAGTTCTCGGCTTCAGTGGAATCGCCGGCACGGCCGCAGGAATCGCGAAGTTGATCTTCGTCATCTTCCTCGTGGTCTTCCTCATCTCTCTCCTCGCGGGCGGCGGTGTCGCCGCGGCGCTGCCGCTGGCCGCGATCCTGCCGCCGGGCGGAATCTGAGAACGCTTCGTGCGAGCCCCGGAGGAGAAGATGCGTGTGAACTCGAGATCTTCGAAGCGGCTCCCCGCCGTCGCACTCGCCGTCGCGGGACTCGCCACGAGCACACTGCTCGGTTGCGTCGAGGACCGGCCCGAGTCCAAGCTGCGCGCCGCCGCGGATCGGGCGCGCGAGGCGCGCGCGGCGGCGGCCGAGGAAGCAGACGACTTGCGCGGCGAGCTGGCGGACCTGAAAGCCGAGCGGCACGACGTCGCGCAGGCGCAGAAGAAGGTTTCCGACGCCAGTCACCAGCTGAGCCAGGCGACCGCCCGGCTCGACGACGCGCTTGCGAAGCTCGACGCGAAGGCCAGCGACGTCGCCCTGTTTCGCGCGGTGCAAACCGCCCTGCTCGAGGCCGAGGAGATTCGTGACGGCGCCGTGTCCGTCTCCGTTCGCGACCGCCGGGTACGGCTGGGTGGCGTGGTCCGGGAAGCGCCGGATCGCGAGCGCGCGATCGAGATCGCGCGTTCCGTTCCCGGCGTCCTGCGCATCGAAGATTCGATCGAGGTCCGCGCGGGTTCCGCGAGCGCTTCGGCGCCCTGAGCGACGCCGCGGGCGGTTTGTAGAATTCACAGCAGAGGCCGCCCCGCATGGCGCACGCGGCTCAGGCGCCGAGCGCGCCGCCGACCGACGAAGCGCCGGCTCGGCGCACCAGCTGGCGGAAGTCGCGGCGCGCGTATCCGTCGCGTGCCGGTGTGGGCGCGGGAATTGCACAGACCCGTGACATGAATCCCACGGAAGCGATCCAGCGCCTGAAGACGTACACTTCGTTGCTGCGTCTCGTCGTCCGGCACGGCCGCGGGGAGGCTTTCGACGCGAGCGACGTCGGCACGCAGCTCGTGCAAACCGGCGATTCGGATTCGGCGCGCTCGCTCGCCTCCGAGCTCGAAGAGCTGGGGCCGACCTACGTGAAGCTCGGGCAGCTCCTCTCGACGCGCGCCGATCTTCTGCCGCCCGCCTACCTCGAAGCTCTCGAACGCCTTCAGGAAGGGTGTGAGCCGTTTCCGACGGCCGAGGCTCGGCGAATCACGAGCGAAGAGCTCGGCGTCGAACTGGGCGACGTCTTTCGCGACTTCTCCGAGGAGCCGATCGGGGCCGCATCCTTCTCACAGGTGCACACGGCCCGCCTTCGGGACGGCAGAGACGTGGTCGTGAAGGTGCAGCGCCCGGATCTCGAGGAACGGGTCCGCGAGGATCTCGACGCGCTGTCGACGCTGGCAGACCTCCTCGACAACCACTCCGAGATCGGCGCCCAAATCCGGTTCGGCGACATCCTCTCGCAGTTGAGGAGCGTCCTCGCGCGCGAGATGGACTACCGCCAAGAGGCACGCAACCTCGAGACGCTCGCCGAGAACCTCTCGGATCGGGAGCGACTCTTCGTGCCCGCACCGGTTCACGCACTCAGCACGCGTCGCGTCCTGACGATGGAACGGGTCGAGGGGCGGAAGGTGACCGACCTGGGCTCGCTGGGCGTGCTCGACCTCGATGGTCGGGAGCTGGCCCGCGAGCTGTTCGAGGCCTACCTCGACCAGGCGCTCGTCGACGGCTTCCTCCACGCGGATCCTCATCCCGGGAACTTGATCCTTACGCCTGACGGCCGGCTCGCGATCATCGACCTCGGCATGGTGGCCACGGTGTCTGAGGATCAACGCAGTACGTTGTTGCAGCTCCTACTCGCAATCGCGGAGAATCGGGGCGCGGACGCGGCCAGGCTCAGCGCGGACCTGGCGTTCCGGTTGCCGGAATTCGACGAGCGTTCCTACGAGACCGAGATCACCGAGATCGTCCAACGGGTCCAGGGCGCGACCGTCGCGGAGATCGACATCGGGGGGATGCTGCTCGAGGTGATCCAGTCGGGGACCCGCAACGGGCTTCGGCCGGATCCGAAGCTCTCGCTGCTCGCGAAGACGCTCCTGAACATCGATGCCGCCGCGCGCACGCTCGACCCGCAGTTCGACCCGCAGGCAGCGTTGCGAGAGCACGCGGTGCAACTGATCGCCGCGCACTCGACCGCCGTCCTCGACCCCCGGCGCTTCCTCGCATTGGCACTCGAGGCACAGCGTGCGCTCCGGAAACTCCCCGCCGGCCTTCGCTCGTTGAGCGATCTCATCGCCGGCGGCGAGATTCGGGTACGAGTGGACGCTATCGACGAAGAGCGGCTGATCCAGGGGCTACAGAAGATCGCCAATCGCATCGCTCTCGGCGTCGTCCTCGCCGCACTGATCCTCGGTGCCGCCCTCTTGATGCGCGTCGACGTCGGGCCGCAGATTCTCGGCTATCCGGCCGTCGCCTTCGTGCTCTTCGCACTCGCCGTCTTTTGCGGGCTCGGACTCGTCGTCTCGATCCTCGTGACCGACGCGCGCAGCTACGAACGTGGCCGCCGGGGAGTCCGCTGAAGGCGCGCCGCCGGAGGGTACGGACCCGCGGCGCGCCTCAGTGACCTAGACTAGTCGACGGCGTCCTTCATGGAATCGTGCGCGTCCTCGGCCGCGTCCCCTACGGAATCGGCCGCGGCACCGGCGTGATCCGAGATGGACTCGCCGGCCTCGTCCATTGCTTCGCCGGCGTTCTCCATCGGGCCGTCGGGATCGACGGCCTCGTCGACCGATTCGGCGGCGTCTTCCATCGCGTCCCCGACGTCTTCGGAATGTTGGCCGGCCCAGGCGGGCGCGGCGGTTGCGAGCGCGCCCGTGAGCGCGACGGCGATCAGCTTCGCTGTATTCTTCATGGAAGTCTCTCGAACGCACTTCGCGTGCCACACGGCGCCTCGCCGGGGCGCGAGCTTCACGCCCACGCCGTCCACGAGAAAGAGGTTCCTGCGGCAACTTCTACAAAGGAGCTCTCGCTCCGGTGCCAGGCGGCCGTGTGGTTTCAACGCAATGCCACCGCGGAGCAGCACTGCGCCGAGGCACACGCGTTGCATCCGACGCCAGGACGGTCGAGTGGCCAAAACGACATCCGCTCGAGGAGAAACGTCTTGCGCACGATTCTAACCACTAGGAGTTCGAGATGGGTCGCACGATGAAGCGGCTCGCGATCGGACTGGCAGTACTCGTCACTCTCCTCCTGGGCAGTGTGCTCCTCGTCCTGACCGTATGGCCGACGGAGGTGATCGAGCGCGTCGGGAGCGCGATGACCGGTCGCGCCCTCCGCGTCGACGGCGGCGTCGACGTGACGTGGGGATGGACGACCGGAATCCGTGCCCAAGACCTGTCCCTCGGAAACGCCCCGTGGAGGGAGTCGAAGCCTCTCGTACGCGCCCGTGATCTCTCTCTCGAGATCCCAGTCCCCGCCCTCTTTGCAGGGCGGGCGGATCTACCGACGGTAGAGCTGTCGGGGGTGGAGATCGACCTGGCGCGAAACGAAGAGGGGCGCGCGAACTGGGAGCTCGCGCCGCCCGCCGATGCCACGTTGGAGCTCGCCGAGCCGGAGACACGCACGGAGCTTCCGCGGCTCGGCGAGGTGGTGATCCAGGACTTCCGCCTTTCGTACGATCAACCCGATTCGGAGCCCACGGATCTGTGGATTGAGACGGCCGAGTTCGGCCCCGCAGCCGACGACGCGGAAGGCGTGCGGCTGGCCGCGTCGGGGGAGTATGCGCAACGACGCTTCGACCTCCAAGGCAGCTTCGACTCGCTGCATCGGCTGACGGAGACGTCGCGTCCCTATGGCGTTCAAGTGGAGTTGGCGCTCGGGGATACGCGTCTGGAAGTCGCCGGGGACCTCGTCGAGCCGCTCGAACTCGAGAGAATCGCGGCGGACATCTCCGTCGAAGGTCCGAACCTGGCCACGTTCTACGAGCTGTTCGGACTGCCGCTGGTCCCGACGCCGCCGTTCTCGCTCTCGGGATCCCTCGATCGGGAGGGGATGGTCTGGAAGATCGAGAGCCTCGAAGGGCGACTCGGAGACAGCGTCGTGGCAGGCGACTTCGCGTTGGACTTGTCCGACGAACGACCCTTCATCCGCAGCGCGCTCACCTCTCGGAAGCTCGACTTCGACGATCTGGCTCCGATGATCGGTGCTCCACCGCAGGTGCAAGACGGCGAGACGGCCTCGCCCGCCCAACGGCGCGAGGCCCGCGAGGAGCAGAGCGACACGGACGTGATTCCGGATGAGCCGATTCAGCTCGATGCGCTGCGCGCCGCCGACGCGGAATTCACACTCGAGGCCACCGAGGTCCAGTCGCCCTCGGCGCCGATCGACAGTTTCCTCGTCGAACTCTCGCTCGAGGACGGCCGGCTCGACGTGCAACGACTCGACTTGGGCCTCGCCGGAGGGGAGCTCACGCTACGCGGTGTCGTCGATGGAACGTCGAGTCCGCCTGCGGTCGAGGCCAACGTGCAGCTACGGGGCGTGCGTTTGGGACGCTTCGGTTCCGACGGCGAGTTGGTCGACGAATCGAAGGGAGTCGTTCAGGGAGGAGCGCGTCTCGAGGCCACTGGCCGCTCGCTTGCGCAAATGCTCGCCGGCGCACGTGGCGCAATGGCGGTCTATCTCGCGGACGGCCAGGTGAGCCACCTCTTGGTCGAGCTCGTCGGTCTCGACGTGTTCGATACGCTGGGCCTCGTGCTGACCGGTGACGACGCGCTGCCGATCCGATGCGCGGTCGTCGCCCTCGCCGGAAGCGAGGGAGCCTTCGAAGTTCGCTCGCTCTTGCTCGACACTCCCGATACGCGGATCCGCGGTCGGGGCACCGTACACTTCGACACCGAAGAGCTCGATCTTCTGCTCGAACCTCATCCCAAGGACTTCAGTCTGCTGAGCTTTCGCGCACCGATCCGGGTGAAGGGGATCTTCTCCTCGCCGTCGATCCACCCAGATCCGCTCGGCATCGATCCGGACGGCGACTACGAGGAGATCGCGAGCATCGCGCTCACTCCGCTGCTCGGGTTGGCGGCGCCGCTCGACATCGGTTGGGCGGAGGAGAGTGATTGTCGGCGGCTGATGCCGGAGCGCAAGTAAAGATTTGAAACACCACACCGTGCTGCTCCGGCCCAGCCCGGCACTTCTAGGAGCACTGCGTCGAAGCGGGCGACGAGATCTCGGCCGTTCACCTCACCCAGACGGTCTTCGCGTTCATGAACTCGCGGATGCCGAAGCTCGAGAGCTCTCGCCCGTAGCCGGACTCCTTCACTCCGCCAAACGGCAGACGAGGATCGGACTTCACGAACTCGTTCACGAAGCAGCACCCCGACTCGAGCTCGTCGCGCGCGAGTCTCTCCCCGCGCGCGACGTCCTCGGTGAATACGGCCGCCCCGAGACCGAACGAAGACGCGTTCGCGTGGCGGATCGCATCCGCCTCGTTTTCCGCCTCGATGAGGGCCGCCACCGGACCGAACAACTCCTCTTCGTAGGCCGGCATCCCCGGCAGGACGCCGCTCAGAACGGTCGGCGGGTAGTAGGCGCCGGCACCCGCAGGCACTTCTCCGCCGAGAAGGAGGCGAGCGCCCTGCTCCACGCTCTTCGTCACCTGCTCGTGCAGCTCGTCGCGAAGATCGACGCGTGCTTGCGGCCCCACATCCGTCGTCTCGTCGAGAGGGTTCCCCATCGTCTTGGCGGCCATGCGATCGACGAAGTGCCGCTCGAACTCCTCTCGGATCGGTGCTTCGACGATGAAGCGCTTGGCGGCGATGCAGCTCTGTCCGGAGTTGATCAGCCGGCTCTCGACGCACTTCTCGACCGCCCGCGCGAGGTCGGCATCGGCGAGCACCACGTACGGATCACTACCGCCCAGCTCCAGCACGGACTTCTTGACCGCGGCTCCGGCCGCGGCGGCGACGGAACGGCCTGCGGGGCCGCTGCCCGTGAGAGTGACCGCGCGCACTCGATCGTTCTCGATCACGGCCTTCACGCGGTCTCCCGGGAGGAGAAGCGTCCGGAAGACGTGATCCGGGAATCCGGCGGCACGCACGACATCCTCGATCTCGAGGGCGCAGCCACAAACGTTCGACGCATGCTTCAGGACGCCGGCGTTCCCCGCCATGAGTGCCGGCGCCAGAAAACGGAAGACCTGCCAGAACGGAAAGTTCCACGGCATCACCGCGAGCACCACACCGACGGGCCGAAACGCGACGAAGCTGCGCCGCGCCTCGGTATCGACCGATTCGTCGGCGAGCATCTCCTCCGCGTGATCCGCGTAGTATCGGCAGACCCAAGCGCATTTCTCGACCTCCGAGCGCCCTTGGGGGAGCGGTTTGCCCATCTCGCGGGCCATCAACTCCGCGAAGCCTTCCGCTCGGTCTTCCAGGACGTCGGCGGCCGCGCGCATTCGCGCGCGACGCTCGTCGAACGTCGTCCGCTGCCAATGCAGGAACGCGCCATGCGTCTTCTCGATGGTCGACGCGACGTCGGTGGGCGACATCTCGTCGTAGCGCTTCAGAGTTTCTCCGGTCGCGGGGTCGATCGACTCCAGTGCCATGCAAATCCCTCCTGGGCTCTATCCGGCCTTCACGGCCAAACAGTCAGCGCACACGCGCGCCGTCAAGAGCCGTCGACCCTAGACCCTACCCGGCCGGGCCGCGCTCGCCGCCTCAGCCCCGCACTCTTGCGGCGATCTGCTCTCCCACCTCCTCGTCGATGTTCTTCCAGTAGGCGAATGCCCGCTCCAGCACCGGTTCCGACACTCCATTGGACAGGTGCCCCGCCGCATTGGACACCAACCGGGAGCGCGCGTCGTCGTCCATGACATTGCGAACGAGCGCGTGTGCCTGTCCCCAGTCGTCGTCCTCCTCGCGCAGCGTGTAGGCGGATCGAATGAACTCGCCGCTCGCTTGCCAGGATTCGACGTAGGGCGCGTCGGCCGCCGGACCTCCCTTGGAGTTCGGCGCGTAGACCGGGTCCGCGACGTTGTCCACGCGCATCGCCCCGTCCTTGCTGTAGGAATGAACCGGGCACACCGGCCGGTTCACCGCAATCTGCTTGTAGTTGACGCCGAGGCGCGCCCGGTGGGCGTCCGCGTAGGCGAACATTCGGCCGAGCAACATCTTGTCGGGGCTCGGACCGATCCCGGGCACCAGATTGTTCGGCTCGAACGCCGCTTGCTCGATCTCGGTGTGGAAATCCGTGGGGTTCCGATCGAGCGTGAGCCGCCCCACGTCGTGGAGCGGATAGTCTCTGTGGGGCCACACCTTCGTGAGATCGAACGGATTGAACCGATAGGTGAGAGCCTCCTCGAACGGCATGATCTGGACCTTCAACGTCCAGCTCGGGTGCTCGCCCGAGCCGATCGCCTCGAAGAGATCTCTGCGGTGGTAGTCCGCATCCTCACCCGCGATCCGCTCTGCGTCCTCTTGGGTCAGGAAGTCAATGCCCTGGTCGGACTTGAAGTGATACTTGACCCAGAACCGCTCCCCCTCTTCGTTGACCCACATGTACGTGTGGCTCGAGTACCCGTTCATGTGGCGCCAGTTCTTGGGGATCCCCCGGTCCCCCATCAACCAGGCGACCTGGTGCGCGGACTCGGGCGACAGGGTCCAGAAGTCCCACTGCATGTCGTGGTCGCGCAAGCCGTTGTCGGCGCGACGCTTCTGCGACCGGATGAAGTGCTGGAACTTCATCGGGTCGCGTATGAAGAAGACCGGCGTATTGTTGCCGACCATGTCGTAGTTTCCGCATGACGTGTAGAACTTGATCGAGAAGCCACGCGGGTCGCGCCACGTATCCGGACTACCGCGCTCGCCCGCGACGCTCGAGAATCGCGCAAGGGTTTCCCATTCGGTTCCCGGCTGAAAGACGGCGGCTTTGGTGTACCCGCTGACGTCGGCCGTCACCTCGAATCGGCCGAACGCACCCGCACCCTTGGCGTGCGGCTGCCGTTCGGGGATGCGCTCGCGATTGAAGTTCGCGATCTGCTCGATCAGGTAGTGGTCGTGCAGCAGGATCGGGCCATCGGGCCCGACCGTGAGTGAATGCTCGTCGCTGACTACTGGTATCCCGGCATCCGTCGTCGTGCGGGGCTTGTCCTCTTTGGTCATGCTGAGTCCTTTCTGGCCTTCGCCGCGCGCGGCCCGGTGACGGAGTCGGATGCGGCACGATCGACTCCGCCGGCACGACCGAGGCTCGGGACCCGAGGATCCCCAGAGCATGGGCGTGCCGCGTCCGCCCCAACGGCCGGATCGCCACGAGTTCCCCTCGATGCGGAGCACCACCTGTGCCAATGGCGCCCGGCGTTTCTTCGACGCGACGGCGTCCCGCGGCGGAGCCGGGGAAAACGCTGCGGCAAGTCCGTGTGTACGAATGACAATCTCGACCGGGGCAAAGCCTCAGCGCGCGTTGTCTCGGAACGCCCCCGTGTCGTTGCGGCGCGTCGGCGGTGCGTGCTCGCTCCTCCAACACGCGCCATCGGACGAGCGGAGTTGTGCAACCACGGTCGCGTCCTGCGCGAGCGGCAGCACCGGAAGCGGCACATCCGGTCCGGACGCCTTGAGAACGACGCGCACTTTGCCGTCCGGACGGCGGTCGAGGCGCAGCGAGCGCACCCCCGCGGCGATCCGATCGTCGTCGCGGTAGTGGAACCCGCGTCCCCGACGGACCTTCCAGCAATCGCGCCCGCCGCAACTCCCCCCGGCGGGCACGTGGAGGCTCGTCGCGACGTTCCACGACGCGCCCTGTTGGTCGTAGAGACACAAGGTAAAGGACGTATCCCCGCCGACTGGATCGCCGAACGCTCCCGCGCCACCCGCGGCGACCCATTCCCAGTTGAAGATGTCGCGCATGTCCGGCCGGCGGTCGCGGATCGCGATCACAGCGCGATCGGGGACGCCACACACGGGTTCGGGGGCGGGAGCACACGGCGGCGTGGTCGTGGTCGGCTCCGGTGTGGGCGGAACCGGGGTCGGGCTCGGCGTGCCATCGGGACTCGGCGTCGCGGCGGGACTCGGCGTCGCGACCGGCGTCGCGGGGGGCGTGACCGTGGGGGCCGGGGTCGGCGTGGGTGGCGTCACGCCGATCGGAAAATGCAGTCCCACGATCCCGCGGCTCGCCGCGCGCGCCCGAGCCGCCGAACAGTCGTCCCCGTCGACCTGCGCGCACGGCGCGACGGCGCCCGCGAGCGCAACGCCAAACTGATCCTGACACTCCTGGTTCGTGAGACCCTGCACCGGGCAGCTCACTTCGGGATCGCCACCGTGCAGGTCGGGACGCGCGGGGGGCAGGACGACGGCCCCCGGCGCCTGCTCGACCCAGTAGAGCTGAAACGAGTCGCCCTCTTCACCGCTCCAGTCGTGCACGAACATCTCGGACGGACGCATCGGCCGCATCGTCTGGTGCGTGCTCGGCGACATCTCGAGGTTGATCGGATCGGGAGGCAATCGGTTGGACTCATACGTGTCGACCGGCGTGAAGTGCACCGAGTCGAGCAGCGCCGTCTTGTCTTCCGCACCGGACGTGAAGAACTCCCGGAGATTGATGTGGTTCTTGAGCACCCCGTCTCGCAACAAACTCACGTTCGGCTCGCTCGTTCCATCCTGGAGGTTCGGCGGCATCGCGATGCCGACGTTGAAGCCTTGCACGTCGAAGTCCGAAACGACGAGCTGCCCGTTCTCGTATGCGGAAGTGCCGAAGAAGAACCCGTGATTGAACCGAGCGTTGTTGCCGTTCATGCGCGACACGTTCACGTCCGCCCTCAGCACGAAGCCGTCGTAGGTGTTTCGGCTCTCATGGTACGCGTAGACGCCGGAGTGGTTGACGTGCCACAGCCGGTAATCCTCGAACAGGCTCACTTGCTTGTAGTAGCCGACACTGCAGCAACCCCGCGCCCAGGTGAGCCAAAGACCCTGACCCGTCGCACCATACGCCTCGTTCCTGGCCGACTCGAGAACGGGCAATCCCTCGCGCCTGTCTCGCCCTTCGACGAAGGCCGCACCCGAGCCGCGATAGTTCCAACCCTCGTACTCGGCCGGGTCGAGAATGTTCGCGCCCCGAAAGCGCGGGACGCGCATCGTTTGGCTGAGGTAGTAGCCGTTGTAGTTGTACGCGAAATCGGGAACGTTCGCGGCGACGTTGTCGCGGACGTAGTTGTACTCACCACTGAACCAGAACGCGTCGCGCGTCGTACCGAAACGCGCTCGCGTATTGAAGACGCCACCCCGCCCGGGAGACTGCAGGATCTGCTCCTCGTCGCCGGCCTTCGTATGCACGACGAAGTTTCGTTCGAACACGTTGAACGCCTCGTTGCCGTCTTCGGTCGCCAGGGCTGAACCGCGACCATCGTAGAACACGTTGTCGCGGAAGAGGCCGTAGTGCGTGTCGTGGACCGTCATGCCCCACTTGTTCATCCCGACGAGAGCGTTGCCGATCGCGTGGAGCTGGTAGCCGGTATCGGTCGGGTTCTCGGGCCCCCAGACGTGGTGAAAATGGAGCGAGTACCGCCCGACCTGGTTGGTTCCGATCCTCGTCGGAAGTCCGTCGCCGCTGAAGGTCGTGTTGTCGAGATCGGCGATCGTCGTGCGACCGAGATCCACGAACGCGGCGAACCGGATGTCGAGATCGGCGCGATGGAAGAACTGCACGTGACCCCGCTGGTCGTTCGTCGAGGGATCCTCCGAACGGAACGAGACGTTCCGCGTCAGGTTCCCCACGTGCGGCAGCATCGACTGCTCGGTCGGCCCGGCGTTGCCGAACGCGTCGCGAGGCCCCTTGTGATCGTAGGCGAGCGGCGCCGTCAGCACGACCGTGCTGCCGTCCACCGACGCGATCTCCACCTCTTCCGCCTCGGAGACGTACGTCCGGTTCTTCGTGAACGGGATCTGACGCGTATCCGGAACGATCAAGGTGTCGCCACGCCGCCAGCCCACGGGCGCCGCCTCGAGCTCGAGAGTCGAGTCGCCGGCGCGTGGCTCCTGGGCGAGCCGAAGGAACGTCCGATCCATCGGTCGTCCATGCACCCGGACCGTGCCAAAGCCGACCAGCCCGCGACCGTACTGAGCCGGATCGACGCCGGGGCTCGCGACCGTCCCGGTGGCGAGCGGAGTGTCGCCCCGGAAGACCATCTCCGCCGTGACGTCGTCGGCGATCGGATCTGCCGCGCTACCGATCGTCAGCGCGCCACCGGGCAACAACATCACGACATGGGCAAGAAGCCGCGTCGACCGATCCGTCGCGAACGTGAGGTGCGCGCCGTCTTCGATCTCGATGCAGTCGATCCGCGTATCCGAAGCGACGTCGTACGTGACGGTGTCGCCGGAGACGATCTTGATGCGAGCATCGTGCCCCGGAACCACTCCGTTCGACCATACGGCCGCATCGGACCAGGCACCCGAACGGACACTCTCGACGATGGGCGTACCCGCCGTCGGCAAATTGCAAAAGCGTGGAACCTTGTCGTGCGACGCCTGCACGAAGGCGTCGTCCACCGTCAAGTGCCCGTGACCGTGCCCCTGCGCGAACGAAAGCGAAGGTGCAACGACCAAGAGACACGCCGCGAAACAGACCCCCCGATAATCCCCCATGTCACGAACAGTGAATCGACAGTCGCGCTGTTGGAAGCTCGCGGGCGCTCCCGGCTCCGACAACGCACGTGCGTGGCACGTTGCTCCACCGCGTTACGTGTCGGCCTCGCGCTCTCACTTCCGACGTGCTCGGCTCGTAGCCTCCTGACGCTACTCGACGCGCTGGAGCTCTTGCCACTCGACGGTGGATCCGATGTTCGGGTCGACGGTGGGATCGTCCGTGCCGATGTAGTTGCCCCAGCCGTCTGACCAGTGGTGGTCGGCGTAGCCGTGCTCGGACGTACCGGTAACGGTCGAAGAATCGTGGAAGGTCTCGCGGTCGTGGATCGAGTCGACGTATTTTTCCTGAGCGGACATGCCGCCGCCCGATGAGGAGGACCCGCCGCTGTGGATGCCGGCGATGAAGCTCTTGTGGGCGGTCGTGTCCATCGCCGCGCGGTGACGTTGCATGATGCCGGCGCGGAACGCCTCGTTCTGCGCGGCGAGAGCCCGGCTCTGCGCCATGATGGCTTCGCGAGCGCGGCGATTGTCGATGAGGTTCTGCCGAAACTGCGTGTCGAGTTGCTGCTTCACGTTCACGTGGAGCTCCACCCACGCGGGGTTCGGGGTCCCGGATCGAACCATGTAGGTAAACATGCTGCGGTGGTCGTCCATCTTCCCTTCTTCGGTAATGAAGGCGTGGACGCCGGTGAGTCCCCAGGTCGTCTGCGTGGTGACGCCAGCCTCTCCGCGCATGGTGGCGGAACTGATGGCATGAAGAGCGTAGATCTCTTCCTCCATCTTCTTTCCTTCCCACGGGAAGACCGCGCGAAGTCCGACGCCCGTGACGTTCGGGCCGGCCTGGCCAAGGGCGGCAGGGAGACCGGGAACTTCGCGAACCCCCGTGATTTCGAACCCGGGGACATCGGGTTGGTAGATCTTGGTGACGGCCTCGACGAGCGCGGCTTTGGGCTCCATCGGCGCCACGTTGAGCATGCCCATGTTCATTTGCCCCGGCGTGTTGAGCGCCGCATCGCCGGTGAGCCAGTAGCAGGTCAGCTCTGGGAAGAACTGAAGCCGTTTCGTTTCCTCGGGGTCGGTCAGCGCCGCGCCGAGGACGACCGGGACGACGTTGTTGTCGAGGTTCCACTGGACGTCGGACTCGAGATTCCAACCCACCGGCCCGCGGATGGCGTAGACGGGCATCTCCGCCTGCTCGTCCATCACGTAGTAGATCTGCATGGGCGGGTGCGCCGCCTCGGCTGCGGGTTCCGCCGCCGGTTCCGCCGCTGGTTCGGCCGCCGGTTGCGCGGCCAGCGGAGCCTCTGGGTCCACCGCGGGTTTCACTGGCGGTTCATCGCCGGCCCGCGCACATGCTCCGAGCGTCGGCGCCCACAGGATGAGCAAACAGATCAAGAATCGGGTTTTCATCGGGGAGTCCTCGCAGCGAGTCGACCTACCCAAGCACGTTCCGAATCACGGGCCAACGGGGCCCCTCGTCTTCCGCCGCCTGTCCCGGGATCCGCCCTACCCCGAAGCCGGCACCTCGTCGAGTTTCACCTCGCCGGACGAGCGAGATTCCAGACCTGCATCGAGCTGCTGGAGATAGGCGCTGTTCTGCGCGCCCTTGCTCTCCACGAACGGTCGCAGCTGTAGCAGCTTCAGCCGGCCGTCCTTGAAGGCGAACTCGATGTCGGCGGGGAGGTCCTCACCATCGGCGCCACGAAGAGTCGAGAACCGGCTCGGCGCATCCTCCGCGAGGTCGATGAGCTGATCGATCTCCTTCGACGTGAGGAGATTGGCCTTGTTGGTCGTCGGGACCTCACGAAGACCGCCGGTCGGAATGAGCTCGCGACGCTTCGGCGCCGTCGCCTGGGCGAGCAAGCGCACGTCTCCGGAGTCCGTTTCGACCAACAAGGACTCGGCCGATTGCCCGTCCACCGCGCCGCCGACTCCTTCGTTGATCGCGATCGAGAGATAGCCCTCGCGGCCGCCGTCCACGTCTTTGGTCACCATGACCCCCGACTTCTCGGAGGGGAACGCCAGCTGTACGAGGACCGCGGGAAACACGTACTCCGGATCCTCCATGTGGGCCTGCCGCCAGGAATAGGCGCGCTCGGTGAAGGGAGATGCCCACACGTCCTTGATGGCCTTCAGAATGCTCTTCTCGCCGACGACGTTCCCCACCGTGAGGTTCAGGCCGGCGCCCGTGAAGCCCGCGAGATCCTCGACGTTCGTATCACTTCGCACGAACACACCGTAGGTGCCGTCCGGCCCGAACGTGCTCTCGAGCATCGTATGAAGCTCTGCCCGGAACTCCGGCCCCGGATCGACGTTCTCGATCCAGGTGCGCAGCTCGCCGAGAAAACTTCGTACGGCCCGGTCTTCCGCGTCGCCTTCGAGGCGCGCGATTCGATCGTAGCTCTCCTTCATCCACTCGAAAACCGAGGGGCCACCGGATCGGATCGGACGATCCAGCAGCTTTCGGAACGCGCCGAACGGAATCGCAAACCCGTTTGGAACCTTGTCGTCGTAGTGATGCCGCAACTCCCCTAGGTTGGCGCTCTTCGGTCCCGCCAGCCGGCCCGAATCCTTCGCACGAAGATCGTCGAGGGCGACGAAGCTCGTCTCGTCGAGCTCCAACTTGTCCAGGTCCGGCTTGATCCGTAGACCGCCGCCGGCTTCGCCGAAGACCTGCGCCCAACGCGGTCCGTCCGGTGCGAGCTGGACGACGCCGCCCGGGCTCACCGCGAGAACCACGCGCGCACCTTCGAACTCTTTCACCTTCGGTACGAGCTCCCGCGAGACCACGACGTTCGGGATCCCCAGGTTCCGAGCAAGGAGCTGAACGTGAGAGAGCGAGCTGCCTTCGCCCTCGGTCAAAATCCCCGAGACCGGCGGAAGCTCCGCGATCGTCTGCGGCAGGAGGTAGATCCCTTCCTTCTCGAAGCCCCGGGTATCGTGCAGGTTCTGAGGCACGCGCAGAACACCGCGAGCCAGGCCCGGGTTCAACGCACGCAACCCCGAACCCACGCTTTCCCCAAAGAGCTCACTCCGCACACCCGAGAGATAGTTCGCATCGCGCTGCAAGCTGTCGACGACCGCTCCGTAGAAAAGGAACGGACTCCCGCGGAGCCGATCTTGGGAATACACCATCGCCTTGGGCTCGAAGCGCTGGAAGCGGGCGATGGCGTCGTTCAGCTGAAGACTCGCCTGAGCGACCCCCCACCCCGGTCCGCGCCCGAGGTAGGCGACCTCTTCCCGGTAGACGTCGAGATCGGGGTCGTCGAGAATCTTCGACCGGCTCCTCTGCAGTCCCGCGGCTTGGTCCTTCGAGATCAAGCCGGTCGCATAGAGACCGCCGATCACGTTCTTGAGCCATTCGAGGCGTTGCGCCCGCGTCGCGCTCGGCATGGCCGCGATCAACTGATTGCCCGCAACGTAGATCTCATCCTCGAGCGCGAGACTCGTCTCGAACGCTTGCCGCCGCGCTTCGGGAGTCGTCCACGACGCCTGGTTCAGACGTACGCGCGTCGCGAGCTTGCTCGCGATTCGGAGATGTTGGGCCGGGTCCTTCGTCTTCGCGAGGAAGTCCGCGTCGTTCTCGAACGCGGAGCGGAGCTTGCCGGGCGGCAGCATCGCCGCCAACTCCAGGACGTCTTTGGCCGCCGCGCGTCCTTGGTAGAGCTGATCGATCATCGTCGCCAGACCTTCGTAGTCGGCGGCGAGCGCGGGCTTGCCCTTCGTGCGGGCGTAGTCGCGGACGCTCTGCGCATCGCCGGCGTCCGGAATCCCGTGGATCTTGACGCGCAATGGCATGAAACCCGAGTCGAGATTCGAAACCCGAAGCGCTTCGGACCTCACTTCCGACGACGTCACCTGACCGGGGTTCAACTCGCGCGGCAGGGCCCGCACGGTCTCCCGAAGGAGATAGTAGCGGGAGTCGTCGGCCCACCGGGGATCGGCCATCATGGCGAGAATGACCTTCGAGGCGGCCAGCTCCTCGTCCTCGGCCTGCAGGGCTCCGCGGTAGCTACGCGTCACGCGAAGAACCCAGCCGTCGTCGAACTCCATGAGAAAGCGCTCGAGAAGGATCTGCCGAAGCTGGGTCAGATCGGGGTTCGGTCCCGTGAAGGTCTCCGGCTCGAGCTCCGCGATCACGTTGGCGACGTAGATGCCGTTCTCGCGCATCGTCTTGGCCCGATCGTTCCAGACGCCGTGTTGGATGCCTCCTCCGTGGCCTTCGCAGCCGTCCCGCGCGCCGCGGACGGTGCCGTCGTTGCAGAACCAACCGAGCCGCTCGAACGGGCCACGCGGAGCGGTCTTCATCTCATCGACCCATTGGCTGAGAACGGCATCACTGGGGAGTTCGGCCGCCTGCGTGAGAGACGGTTGGAGGAGGAGTGCGAGCGCCGCCACGAGCCACGTTCCAAACGAAGTCATGAACTCTCGCTAGGGGAATCATCGAGCGGCGGCAACGGTCGGGGAGGTCTGAGCCTCCGACGCATCTCCCGCAGGGCAACGCCGGGTCGCGGCGGCGATCGAGATCGATGCGGTCGGGCAGCCCAGATCCTCCATTCTCCGAGGAATCCGAACCCCCAGCGGGGACGCCCGAGCTCACCCCAGTCGAGCCCGCTCTTGCCATGCGCCCTTCCGGAGGCAACAAGGAGGCTCCACGGCCGAAAACCTCGGGGAGTCCAAAATGCTCACGAAACGTTCCACCTTCCGTTCGACGTTGGCGGTGCTCACGGTGCTCGGGATCGCCGCATGTAGCGACACGACCATCGAGTCCGATCCGGGAGGGCTCCGCGCGGCAGCGTGTTCGCGGAAGATCACGCCGGTCGTCGGCGTCAATCACACCGACCCGATCTACCTCGCCGGTTTCAGCAACGACCGAGTGGCGACCGGAGTGCATGACGACACCTGGGCCCGTGGAGTCGTCATCGAGTCCGACGGCAAGAAGATTGCCCTCGTCGTGCTCGACGTCATCGGGTACTTCAACAACGAAGTAGAGACGATCCGTGAGCTCGTAAACGATCCGTCGTTCGATGCGATCGTCGTCTCGAGTACGCACGTCCACGAGAGCGCGGATACGATGGGGCTCTGGGGCGCCGACCAACTCTCGACGGGCGTCGACCTGGGCCACCTGGACTTCATCAATCAGTCCGTCGCCGACTGCATCGCGGAGGCCGACGCCGGATTGGTGCCCGCCGAGATCCGCTTCGCGACCGGAGACACCATCGGCACGTCTCTTCCTCCCGAGCCCGACCTCGTCGCGGACGGGGAGATCCTGCAACACCTCTGCGTCGGCGGCTCGTTCGATGAGTCCGGTACGTGCATCGACGGACTCGAAGTCATGGGAGACGACGGCCCGATTCGCAATCCGGCCACCCCTTCGTTCCAGATCCGGGACCGGGAGTCCCGTGAGGTGCTCGCGACACTCGTAAACTACGCCAGCCATCCCGAGGCGCTCGGATCGGACAACACGCTGATCACGTCGGACTTCCCCCACTACATGCGAGAAGCTCTCGAGGCGCGCTTTGGCGGACTCGCCATCTACATGAGCGCCGACATCGGCGTCCTACAAGGCCCCCTCGACGTCTTCCTCGAGGACGACGAGGGAGAGATGGTGCCACGACGCACGTTCGATTTCGCACAACGGATGGGCGAGATCCTGGCCCGACGGGCGGGCGACGCGATCGCTGCCGAAACCGACTGGGACGACGCACCGAAGATCGCGGTGGCAGAGAGCGGCCCGTTCGGCGTCCTCGTGACGAACCCCTACTTCGACCTGTTGGGCGCCGTCGGTGTATTCGGACGCCGCCCGTTCGCGGCTGGCGACGACGGGCTCGAGATCACCACCGAGATGCAGGCGTTTCGGATCGGACCGGCTACGTTCGCCGTTACGCCCAACGAGCTCGACCCACAGATCGCGAACCTCTACCGCGCGCAGATGTCGGGAGCCGAACACAGGTTCCTCGTCGGACTCGGGAACGACGAAGTCGGCTACCAGATGCCGGAAGCGAAGTTCAATCCCGGATGCTTCCTCTGCTTCCAGGTCAACATCGGCGGCGAGGATGTGGAGGGCTCGTGTCCAGGCGAGGAATGGAACGACTGCGGCACCGTATTCCAGAACAACATCAGCCCCGCGACGGACCCGCTCTTTCAGGGCGTGATGAACGGGCTCCTCGCCCAGGTGGCGCCCTAGATCACCGGTCGAGTTGCCCGGGAGCCGCATGAAACAGGCCGTGTGCGCCCTCTTGCTCGTCGGCGCCCTCGCCGAAAACTCCTCCGCGCACGTCGTCTACGATCGCCGGACGCTGCGGCAATGGACGGAGCAGGCGCGGCTCATCGTCGTCGCCGAGGTGCTCTCTCCCCTTCGCGTCTGGACGGCTCCGGATCGCTCCGACCACCAGGAGTACTTCTCGGTCCGCGTGATCGAGACTCTGGCCGGGGCCCCGCCTGCGACGGAACTCGACGTCTTCGCCCACGCGGAGGGGGAACCGCGGCTTCGAGTCGGCGACACGATGCTGCTCTTCCTCGACCCTGCGGCGGAACGAGCCGAGTTCGCCTCGTTGTCCACGCGGTTCCCCTACTTTACGACACAGGGCGCGGGACAGGAGTGGACGATCCCTCCGGGCGACCCTGCCCTCCGATCGCTCGCCGCAGCCTGGCACGCCCTGAGTGCACGGGGCGGCGCGTACTCCGACCGCCGGGACCTGCTCATCCGCCAGCTCGCGTCGCACGACCGCCGGCTTCGCGCGGACGCGATGACCGAGTTCGTGCGGATGCGTGCGAGCCCCGAGTTCGCCGCCGACCGGGTGGGCATCGAGCGCTTGACGGCCATGACGAAAGCAGCGGACCGCTCCATCCCCGAGCGTATCGCGTTGATCAAGCTCCTCGACGGGATCGAGGGCTTCTCGGCGGCGAGCGCTCTCGTGTCCCTCGACCGCCCGGACCTCAGCACACGGGATCGCGTCACGATCGTCCGCGCATGCGGCTACCTGACCGACCCAGCCGCAACTCCCTGGCTGCGCGAGCAGCTTCGATCGCCGGACATCGACGTTCAGCTCGCGGTGCTGTCGGCCGTCCGCACGGGCGCCCATGCCGTGCTCGCGGACGCGGTAGCCACGCTCACGAAGAGCCCCGACCCGCGCGTGGCGCGCGCCGCCACGCGCGCGCTCGCGGCAATCGATTCGCGCACCACCGCCACGCGGCGCGACGCACGCGACACCGCTGCGCCCGGGTCGAAACCCTGATGGATTCCCATTGACGGGAATACAGGCCCGCGCGTTCTCACGGGCGGGACGCGTTCCGTGACGAGACGCGCCACATCGCGCACGTTCTCGTGGCACGAAAGATGGGTCGCCTTTCGAGAGAGAGTCCTCGTTCGTGATGGAAACAGAGCAGTCTTTCCAGGCACCACCTGGTCCCCTTTGGCGGACGGAACCTTTCCGCGTGCTCTTCCCGCTGGGGGCCGTGCTCGGTTGGCTCGGGGTAGGACAGTGGCTGCTCTACGCGGTCGGAGTCACCGGCAGCTACTCGTGTCTGCGCCACGGTCTCCTGCAGACACAGGCGTTCCTCATGGCCTTCGCCGCGGGCTTTCTTCTGACGGCTCTCCCCCGCCGCACCGCTTCGCGCCCCGCGTCGTCGCTCGAGATGGGCATCGCGGTCGGCTGTCTGCTCGTTACGACGGCCGCCTTGGTCGACGATCGATGGGTCGTCGCGCAGGTCGGGTATCTCGGCCTCTTCGTCTTGCTCTTGGCGTTCGCACTCAGGCGCTTCTTGGGAGGCACCTCCGGAAGACGACCGCCCGCGGCGTTCGTGCTCGTGCCACTCGCAGCCGCGCAGGGGATCGGGGGGGCGAGCCTCCTGATCGCGTACTTCGAAGGTGCGCTCGGACCGTGGGCCGCACAACTGGGCCGACTCCTGGTCGAGCAAGGGGTCTTCGTCTCTCTCGCGATCGGCATCGGGAGTCTGATCGTGCCGCTCATGGCGGGCACCGCTCCACCGCCCGACCTCGGTTCGTCGGCGCGGGAGACGAGAAGGGCGATCTACTACTTCGCTGCGGGTGCCCTCATCGTGGCGAGTCTCGTCCTCGAGGCGTTCGGCGCAGAGCGGATCGGACCGCTGCTCCGCGGCGTCGTCGCGGCGGCGGCAATCGCGCTCGGGGTCGGCGCCGCCCGACCGCTCGGCAAACCTGGGCTCCATCGGATTCTCGTGCGGATCGCACTTTGGCTGGTCCCCATCGGGATGGTGCTGGCGGCGATCTTTCCGGACTACCGAGTGCCGGCGCTCCACGTGACGTTCATCGGTGGTTTCGGCTTGATGGCCTTCGCCGTCGCGACGCACGTCATCCTCGGGCACCTGGATCTCACGCGAGAATCGCAGAGTTGGCCCGGCGCGGTCGTCGTGATGGGCCTGGGGATGGTCCTCGCGATGGCCGCCCGCGTCGCAGCCGACATGAGCGACACCTACTTCGCTCACCTCGGCTGGGCGGCCGGCGTCTGGATCGTCGGATCGCTGATCTGGCTCGGGTACATCGGCCCCAAGCTCCTTGGCCGGTAGCACCATCATCGGGCCTTGAACGCGTCGCGCGGTCTGACAGATTCGGCGGTGTGACTTCCTTCGATCTGCCCTACTGCGCGCGGACCCGTCGCATCGTGCGAACCATCGGATGGGTCTGCATTCTCCTCATCGCGACGACGAGGCCCGCCGCGGCCGCCGACCACCAGTTCCAGGCGTGGACTCCGGCCTACCTGAACCTCCAGTTCAACGATCGCGTAAACGGTTGGTACGAGATCCAGCCGCGCTTCTCCGAGGATGGCGTATCGCAGCTCCTCTTGCGGACCGCGGTCGGCTACCGGTTTCACGGTCGATGGTCGGCGTGGCTGGGATACGCGTGGACGCCCTCCCTGCAGCCAAACTTCCGCACCGAGAACCGCATCTTCCAGCAACTCCTTTACGCCGACGATTTTTCGTTCGGACGCCTCACCAGCCGAACCCGTTTCGAGCAACGGTGGATCGGGGGCGCGGACGGCGTCGCCCTGCGGCTCCGGACGCTCCTGCGGGACCAGGTCGCGTTCACCGACGACGGCCTCTGGCGGGCCGTTGCGCAGGATGAAGTCTTTGTGAACCTGAATTCGCCGGAAGGGGGACCGGTTTCGGGCTTCGATCAAAACCGCTTGTTCATCGGGATCAACCGCCTCGTAAACGAACACCTGAACGTCGACGTGGGCTACCAGTTCCAATACCTGAACCGTCGCGAGCCCGGGTTCCCGGATGATGTGAATCACATCCTACTGATCCAGCTCTTCTTCGACGCAGCGCTCTGACGCCGCCCCCGGGTCGTTGCCGCGGGGGACCCGCCTCGACGCCTAGCGCGACTCGCCGATTCCGGCCATGACCTGCCCGAGAATCTCGGGCGCCGAGAGGCTGTAGTCGATGTCGAGCGGGCTTCCGTATCGGACGCTCATCTCGACCCCTACCTTGCGCAGCTTCAAGCCGGTCGTGTCGAAGGCATGCCTCAACCCGTCCACCCGAACCGGCAAGACGATGGGGCGGAACTGCTTGATGATCTGCGCGCACCCGATCCGTCCCGGGGCTCCGGGCGTCGTCGTGCCCTGCGGATACGTCAGGACCCATCCCCCTTGCAGCCCGGTGCCGATCTTCTCGATGTCCTGATGGTCGACCTTGCGCTCGATCGGCTTGCCGTGCTCGCGCCACGTGCGCTTGATGTTGATGGTCCCGTTGTAGGCCATGAGACGCGGCAGCCAGCCGCTCTTCTTCATCGTCTCGAGCGCGGCGACGACGTACAGATCGGTGCGCGGCCAGACGAGGTAAGGGCGCCTCAAGTAGCTGACCGAATGGAAAACGACGATCGAGTCCATGTAGTGGGTCAGATGATTGGAGACCAACAGCACGCCGCGAGCCGGCAGGCCCTTCAGATTCTCGACTCCCGAGATGTGCAGCCGGTTCAGCACGCGCAGCTGCAACGCGGTGAGATATCCGCCAGCGTTGATCATCGCCCAACGCACCGGACGGAGGTGGCCAAACGCGTCTCTCAGCATGGCCTCGCACAATACGAAAGACGATTATCGAGTGCTAGGGGAGCCCCCTTGCGCGGCCGGACACATCCCGGCGGGCTGAATCGTCGGTCAGCGCCGCGTGACGGTGACCGGCAAGCTCGTGTAGCCGTGCACGAACGACGAGAAGGTGCGTTCCGGCTCTCCCTGGACCTCGATCCGCTCAAACCGCTGTAGGACCTCCTCCCACAGTACGCGAAGCTGCAGCTCCGCGAGCCGGCTGCCCATGCAGAAATGGATGCCGTAGCCGAACGAGAGATGACGGTCGGCGTTGTGGCGCTCGATGTCGACGACGTCGGCGTCGTCGAAAACGTCCTCGTCGCGATTGGCCGAGAGGTACCACATCAGGATCTGGTCGCCCTCCAGGATCTTCTTGTCGCGAATCTCACAGTCTCGCGTGGCGGTCCGGCGCATGTACGACAACGGCGTTTGCCAACGAATGATCTCGGGAACGAGCTTCGTCACGAGGCCCGGGTCGGCGAGCAACTTGTCGTACTGATCCGGGAACTTGTTCAGTCCGTAGACACTGGCCGACATCGTGTTCCGGGTCGTGTCGTTACCCCCCACGATCAGCAGAAGCAGATTCCCGAGATGCGCCACCGTCGGCATGTCCTTGGTGGCCTCCCCGTTCGCGAGCATCGAGACGAGGTCGAACCCGGGAGTCTTGCGACGCTCGGCCCACAAGGTTTCGAAGTACGACACACACTCCATCATCTCGTCGATCTTCTGCTGCTGCGTTTCGACCACGCCGCCAGGTTGTGGAACGGCGAACACGATGTCGGACCACCGCGTGAGCTTGCGGCGGTCTTCGAGCGGGAAGTCGAAGAGTGTCGCGAGGAGCAGGGTCGTGAGCTCGATGGACACGGTATCGACCCAGTCGAACGTCTCGCCCTCGGGCAACGATTCCAGGACGTTCACGGTGCGCTCGCGGATCTGCGGCTCGAGATTCGGAAGGTTGCGCGGCGCCGAAACCGCGCGGACGGTATTGCGCTGCTCATCGTGCTTCGGCGGATCCATCGAAATGAAAGAAGTGACGCGCTCGAAGCGCGCATCGTTCTCGGGGCTTGGACGAAGCCCGAGAGTGATGCCACGCGCCGAGGAGAAGGTCTCCCAATCGCTTTCCACGGCCCGCACGTCATCGTACTTCACGACCGACCAGTAACGGCCGGACGCTTCGAGTTCGTTGAAGTGCACCGGGTCCTCCGCCCGCAACCGAGCGAAGTGGTCGTGCCAGCGATCTTCCTTGAACAGGTGGGGATTGGCCGGGTTGATGTCTTCCAGCGCGAGATCCCCGGCGGCCGGCACGCCGGCGCCGACCTCGGCCATCTCCATCTCGGGGGTGCGAATGTCGGGATCCAGGTAGTCGGACTTCTTCTCTGCCGCATCGCTCATCGTGGGTTCTCCTTACCGACTCGGATTCAAGACGTCCGGGCGGTGGCGATCAAGCGCCCGTCCGCAGCGGTCGGCAGGCAACTACCACTTCCGCCGCACCGCAATGTGCGATGTCGAGATGCGTGACAGGACGATCCGCAAGGGAGACAAGGTCCTCATGTGGTATCCCTCGGGGAATCGGGACGAGTCCGTGTTCGATGATCCCAATCGCTTCGACATCCGGCGCAGCCCGAACGACCACTTGAGTTTCGGACACGGGGAGCACTTCTGCCTCGGTGCGAGTCTCGCGCGACTCGAGATGCGAGTGATGTTCGAAGAGCTGCTCGGAAGCGTATCGGAGATCCGCCGTCTCGGTCCTCCGCGCCGACTGCGATCGAATCTGATCAATGGCATCAAGGAGTTGCCGGTCGAGTTCCGCGCGGGGTGAACTTCTCGGAATCGTTCCCCACGCCTTCATCGAGGCGAGAGTCGCACACATGGCCGGAAGCCGTCGACGACCGCGCCGAGCCCCATCGCGATCTCGTTCACACCTTTCCCGAGATGCAGCTGGTCTGCGAGCGCCAGCGACGCAAGGCCGTGCAACGCCGACCACGCGACATGCGCGATCAAGTCCGGATCGCCCACGAGAGTCCCCTTCGCCACGGCATCGTGGAACGGCTGCGAGCAAACCCGCCAGGCGCGGGCCTGGGCTTCACGCGTCTCCGGCGAGGTCTCACCCTGCCGCAACTCGAACAGGAGTCGGAACGCCTCGGGGTGTTCGAAGGCGAATCGCAAGTAGATGTCGGCCATCGGGCGGGAATCTCCGGGATCGAAGGACTCCAGGTCTTGGCCCACCGATTCTCCCAACAGATCGAACGCTCGCCCGCGTACCGCATCGATCAGCTGGTTCTTGTCGCGAAAGTAGCGGTAGGGCTTCGCGTAGCTGCACCCGAGGCGCGCGGCGAGCGCGCGGAGGGTCAAGCTGCTCGCCCCCTGCTCTTCGACCATTGCGAGCGCGGTCGAGGCGGCCAATTCGCGAAAGCGATCGACCTCGTCTTCGGTCAGGTTCGGTCGTGGCATCGCGTCCGTCCCAGCCCTACTCCTTCATGTATGCCTCGAAAGCGTCCTTGAAATCCGGGTGCCATCGCGACAGCGCGGGGCGGTTCTTGATGATGTCGTCGACGTTCCACTGAATGCGCTTCTGGTCGATCTCGCGGGTGGTCTCGTTGTCCGGACAGAGGACGTAGAACTCGCCGCGATCGAGACAGGGCAGCATGAAGTCGACCGTCTGGTCTGCGGTCCAGGCGAACTCCGGCTTCTCCGGAATCCACTGCGACACCATGCCGGTGTAAACGAAGCCTGGAACGAGAAGGTGCGCCGACAGCTTGCACGCGTCGATCTGCCGGAACGCGTGGGCGACGCTCTCGGTGTACGCTACGACTCCGGCTTTCGAGAGATTGTACGCGTAGTTGCCAGGCGGACGCGTGATGCCCTGCTTCGAAGCGGTGTTGATGACGGCGCCGGGTTCACCCGACTCGAGCATCTTCGGAATGAAGGCGTGGCATCCGTGGATGATTCCCATCAGGTTGACCTGAAGCGTCTGCTTCAACTCGCCCAGGTTCTCCCACGGCGGCCCCACGAAGATGCCGACACCGGCGTTGTTCATGAGGCAGTGCACACCACCGAACTTCTCGAAGGCTGCGTCGCGCAGAGCGACGACTTGCTCGAGCTCCGTCACGTCACAAACTCGGCCGAGGACCCGCCGGCCGTCGCCTGCCGCCTTCTCGAGCGCGGCGACCGCCGCCTCGATCGCCTCGGCGCTTCGGTCGGCGATCACGACGTTCATGCCGTCGGCCACGTAGTGCTCGGCCGCCGAGAGACCGATGCCACTCGCCCCGCCCGTGATGACCGCCGTGCGTCCCGCCTCTCTCCATCTCGCCATGGACGCAGGGTATATCACTGTTAAATAATCAGTGTCAACTTTTCCAATTCGGTCCGGGAAACCGCTAACCTCCCGTCGCATGGGCGCGGACGCCAACTCCCCGGGAGAGCTGGATCAGGACGCTTTCGAGGCAGAGCAGTTGGAGGGCATCGCCGCTTGGATCGCATCCAATCTCGGCGGCGACGTGCTCGAGATCACTCGACTCGAGCGCTGGCGGCCTCAATGGAAAGTCACGTACTCGAAGGCCGGTGAGACCCGCGACATCTTCGTTCGGGGGAACCGTCCGAACGCGGGGCCGCACGCTCTGCGCTTCGAGATGTTGGTGATGCAGGCGCTCGAGGAGAACGGGATCAAGGTCCCGCACATCTACGGATGGATCGACTCCCCGAAGGCGTTCGTCATGGACTGGATCGACACCGACGATCGCGCACCGGGGATGCTGCACACCGCGATCGAGAACCCGACCACCATGAGCGACGAGCGGTGGCAGGCGATGCTGAAGTACATGGACGAGCTCGCCAAGGTGCATGCCGTTCCCGTCGAGCGCTTCACCCACATCCGAGGGCTCCGGGTTCCGGGGACTCCGGCGGAGATCGCCCTTCGCGCGCCCGAACGCATGTACGGATACGGCGCGACGATCGGAATCATCGATCCACCGTTGGAGTTCCTGCAGCACTGGTTGCGACGCAACGTGCCCGAGCACCGCACACGCCCGACCTTCATTACCGGCGACGCCGGGCAGTTCATGTCGGCGGGCACGGAAGTGGTCGCCCTTCTCGACTTCGAGATCGCGGCGATCGGCGACACGCACTGGGATCTGGCGTGCCTCCGCGGCCGCCACCCCTACGAGAACATGGGCGACATTCCGGCACTCTATCGCCGCTACGCCGAGGCCACGAACGACGCGGTAGACCTGCGTGTCGTGGGATACCACACGGTCGGGTTTCTCCAGCTCTCTTCGATCGCCGCGAAGACCTTCATGGATCCCGACACGAGAGGCGCCAACTGGATCGAGGGCGCCCTCGAGTATGCCAGCATCACGCGGCGGGCACTCGAAGCCATCGCCGAGCTTCAGGACATCCCACGGGACTACGACCTGCACCTGCCGGCGCCGACGATCCAGCCATGGGAGGACTCCGGTCTAAAGAAGCTGTTGGTCGACATCGATCGGCTTCCGACGTCGACCTCCTTCGCGCCCTGGGAGCGCGATCTCCTGCGCGCCATCCCGAACTTCCTGCTGAACAACGCTCGGTATCGCGATTGGTTCGAAGCCGAAACCGTGGCCGACTTCAGCCGATGGACCGGCCGCGTGTTCGACGACCTCGCGTCGGCCGATGAGGCGGCGATGGGGCTCGTTGCGGCCGAGGACCCGGCTCGGGAACAGGAGCTCGTCCAGATGCTGCACCGGCGCCTCCTCAGGTTCTCGATGATCGTCGCCGGCACCGATCCGAACGACGAAAACCCCCTCTTCCACAAGCTAGACCCAATCCTGAGCTAGCGGAACGTTTCACCCACGGAGGAACATGACGTGATTCTCGAAGACAAGACGGTGCTCGTCTCCGGCGTTGGCCCCGGGCTCGGGAGAGAGATCGCGCTTCGCGTCTTGCGCGACGGCGGGCGCGTCGTGATCGGTGCGCGGCGGGCGGAGCAACTCGAAGCGACGGCGAAGGATCTCGATCCCAGCGGCGAGCGACTCCTCGCCCACGCGTTCGACATCACGAACGAAGATGCGTGTCGGGAGATCGTGGCCGCCGCGGTGGAGCGCTTCGGTCGGCTCGACGCCATCGCGCAGGTCGCCGCGGCTCAGCCGATGGGAGATCTCGCTTCGACGCCCGCCGACGATTTCCGGCAATCCACCGAGGTCAACGTGATCGGATCGGTTCAACTCGTCCGCGCCGCGGTGCCCGCCCTCGAGAAAGCGGGGGGAGGATCGATCGTCCTCATCGGCTCCCAATCGACGGAGCTCCCACCTCCCTCTCCCCAGATCGCCTATGCCGCATCCAAGGCCGCGCTGCGGTCG